>VDFB02270231.1:0-129889 GCA_007258455.2 Sequoia sempervirens | reverse complement strand
TGGAAGAGGAAATAAAATGAAAAGAATGAAATTGTCATGAGAAGCAACGTGCGCGACCTAGAGAACTCACGCAATGACCAGGTTAGAAGAACTCTAAGCTAGGTATTTGGCAATCGTACCCTATAAATTAGCAATATGGATTGTAGGCAACCTTGACCAATTCTTTTGTGTTGATTCATCAAACCGAATTGCTGAATATCTACGCCAAAAGAGAGGGATGCCTGTAGGCCGTGTCATGATTCTAATTTTACCATGTGCAATGTTGAACAATTCTTTGATTGTTGTCACAAAAAGAGGTCGACTCACCTCTAAAACTCACCACATCTTGCAGTTGAAATGTTCAAAACCTTGTCTGGTAGTTTACATGCTAGTAAAGAAGGAAAATGGTTGAGTAGGGGCTCTATATATAGCCGCCCTACTCACTCTTTATCATCACTTTTCTAAATCCGAGTTTATGCTTTTTTTGGAGAGAAATTCATATTTTCTGAAGAGTGTTTGTATTAATTCTGAGAGCAGAAAACACCATTGGCTGAGAGTCATTTTCTATTTACTATCATCACATTTTCTGAGTTCACAGTGAGAAGCTGAGTTTACCCTTCAACTATATATCCATAGTAAGAGTTCAATTTCTGAGAAGAAGTTAGAGTCTAGTCTGAGTTTGCTGGAGGTCTTTTGTTGGAGGCCTAAAGTGCTGCAAATACAATCAAGTCTGTCATCATTGGGAAAGGCTTATACCGGACATGGTGTTTCTTCTTTCATGTTCTAGAACATATTTCTTGATATAAACCTAAAAGTGTAATTACTGAATGTGCATAGATAGGGAATTGCATTGAGTTCAATACTTCAGTTTGGATGAACAGAGAAGTAGTTTTTTTTGCACCATGTAAGTAATTTACTTTAAGGAAAGGTTATGCATGTTTTCTGAAGTGTATACCTGTTTGCATTATTGTGTGAATTGCATTAAGGTTAGAGATGCATTAATATGTGAATTGCACTATATGTATGATCTCCATATAAGGAGAGTATGTGAAAAGTAGATACTAAATACTAGGACGGGGATGTTAGCATCGAGTCAAGTACAATCCACAACTTAAGTTAATAGATTAACTTAGTGAAGCTTGTGTAACTCCTGAGATATTGATTTCCATAATAGGAGAGGACTTTGAGTTTACTTGCTATGCTGTTTCATTTCTAGTAGGTTAGTATGATTGTAGGATGTCTAGGGTACGTAATATCCACTGAAGGACAAAACTATGCATAGAGTAAGGAAGCCTTAAGGAAAATCGGCCCTGAGTAGTGTTTATGATAGATGACCTTCATTCGAAGTATAGAATGAGAATACTTTGGCCAAAGTAGTGAAATGTATGACTTCCACATAGATGTAAGTTAATTGAGACTACATTGTTAGTTCATTGTGATCCAAGTACTAGTTCGAGATTGTGAAATAGCAAGGTTCTAGTTGTGTAGGACACAACACTATGCTTAGTTGATAATCATTAAAGGATACCCTACCAATCTCTTCTTCGAAGGGAGGGCCATCTATTTAACGATAGGTGTGTGGGGGACAACATTATTAGTTTGTGGTTGGTGGAAAAGCGCCGGAGTTAAATTTCTCCTCCACAACAAGTGATCGATGTACCAAGATGTGAAAGGACGGACTCTTAGACCTTACTTCTATTTGTGCAAAAGCTTACGAGCTATGTATGCAATTGTATTCCTTTTGTACTCTGATTTATATTTGCAATGAAAATGGAATTCATGTGGAAATATTTTGTAACTTGTATACATTTATCAATGAAGAAAGGAAAATTTTTATTGTATTTGCCTTTGTTACTTGTTACCTTTATATGTTTGGAGTATAAGTGGAAATTTTTTAATTTACGTACGAGTTAGGTCATTATAGCCACTCCACGATGGGCTGAGTCATCGACTGTGGTAGCATGGGATATCGCCACCTCGCGAAGGGCTAAGTCATCGGTTGCGGTAGCACGGTAAACCGCCACCCTGCGACGGGCTAAGTCACCAATTGCGGTAGTGCAGGGATACCACCACCCCATGGATAGAATGCCAATGTTTAGCGGTGTTGCGGTTTTGAATTCAGAGCACCTAGTTTTGTTCTTTTTGTAATTTTGTTTGTATTTTTTTTTTTCATAGCCATCTATTCAATTCGAATTCTTGGGGCTGTGGTGACTTTTAGCATTCTCCAGTTTGTATATACCTTAGCTATTTTGAATAAAAAGATTGATTTGGAATGCATACAACTCTTTTTACGAGTTTGGAATTTTATCCAAATTGAACACAATATTGCAGGTTTCTTTTATGCTAGATATTGTTAATTGAATCCCTACCTCAGTTTAGATCAACGGTATCAGAGTGGGAACACTCTTGAATGTTGGATTGCATAAGATTAGGCTACCAAAGATTAGGATTGGACACACAGAACTTGTTAGAATACCCTTGTTTGAGACACACACGACCAAAGATGGTAGACGAGAAAGATGATTCATCAAAAAATGTTAAGAAAGTGGTTGAAGAAGCTTTGAATAAGCAACGCGAAAAGATGATGAGACAATTCTCATGCATCCTATCGAATAAGCAACCATACGGGGTAGAGGAACTATTTCGTGGACATACCCCTTTCAAAGTATAGGTAAATTTTGATATCCCAAATTTTGAAGGAAAAATTGATGTTGATGTTGTTGACGATTGATTATCAAAACTGGAACAATACTTCTTTGTAAATCATTTCTTAGATACAGAGAAAATAACTTTTGCTCTCCTCAAAGCTGAAAGCCATGTGAAACAAGCGTGAGAAATTAAGGTGGCAGATAGAGAGAGAATTACTTGTTAGACGAGAATTGGAGATAAGCTTTGATAATAAACCTACATGGGGAGACTTTGTGGAATACATAAAAGAAACCTACTTCCCTAAGGATACGCATGAACAAAAACATATACAGTGGCAGTTGCTTTGATAGAAGGATCAGTCTGTGCAAGATTACACCAATACTTTCTATGCACTTTTGACAAAACTTGGCATTGAAGATCCAAAGAAACATCGAATTCTAAAGTATCGCAATGAACTTCATAGATATATTCAGACTAAGATGGATTTTTTGAACATTGAAACATTGGCGACCACTTTTAAATACGCCACAAAAATTCAAGATAAATTCAAGCAGAAAGGGAAGAGATATTACTTTGCAAATAATAAGTTGAAGGGCGAAGGTAGCAATAAATTTAGAGGAAAACATGTGGTCAAGGAACCTCCCTCAAACTCACCCACTAAGAAGACACAATTAGATCTAGGCATGTGGTGTGAAATACATAAGACTCCATTCCATAACACAAAGTATTATCGAAGCATCAAGAATCTGATGAAAAAAACATAGGGAGAAGAAGCTAACCCTGAATAATCACCAACAGACAATTTTGAGAAAAATGGTAATGAATAGATTATAGAAGTGGTGGACTTATATGCCATAGTTGCAATTGCTAAAGTATTGCTTAGTGAGGATGAAGAGCGACTGTTCCATTCACAAATGTGGGCTAGTGGAAAGCCTCTACATTTTGTTGTTGACACTAGTACTAGTCAAAATAATTTAATTTCTATGGAGACAGTTAAAAGACTAAATCTGAAAACAACACAACACCCACAACCATACTCCATGGGATGGGTAAGTGAGGGGCGAGATATTCAAATAAATAAACAGTGTCATCTACCATATTCAGTAAAACCGTTTAAGGATGAAGTAATCTGCAATGTAGCACCTTTGGATGTATGTGATGTCTTGTTGGGGAAGCCATACATGTATCAACGCCATAGTGTATATGAGTTCAGACCCATAGCGTCACAATCAAGCTTGGTGAAAGAAAGTATCGTATACTAGAGGTATGTCCAAAACAATCTGTTTCTTTGATTAGTGCTAAACAATGTAAATGTTTGGTTGCTCAAATTGGAGTTTTTGTATTGCTCATGGTTTTCCCTGAGGAAACAAAATCAGTTGTCCTAAGTACACATTCCAAAGTGGCCACAACAACAAACCAACAAAAGCAAATGGATAACATCTTGAAAGACTATCATAGTGTGTTTAATTCACCAGTGGGGGTCCCAACACACTGTCAAGTCAAGCATTCCTTTGATTTAATTCCAGGGACACCACGTCCACATGAGCCAATATATAGGAGGTCAATTCTTGAAAATGATGAAATCAAGAGGCAGATTAAAGAGTTGATTTAGAAGGGACACATTCGTCCAAGTTCTTTTCCATGTGGCAACCCAATTGTTCTTGCGAAGAAGAAAGATGGGACATGGAGACTCTGCATTGATTATAGGGCTTTGAACAAAATCACTGTGAAAAATAGATATCCGATCTCTCGAATTGATGACCTCTTGGACCAGCTTAGAGGGGCTAAGTTCTTCACCAAAATTGGTTTGAAGTTTGGGTATCACCAAGTACCAATTGATCCAGCTGATGTGTGGAAGATTGCGTTTAAATCCAAGGAAGGTTTGTTTGAATGGTTGGTCATGCCTTTTCGCCTAACCAACACTCCTGCCACATTTATGAGGATGATGAATGATGTGCTTAGGCCATTCATTGATTCTTTTGTGGTTGTTTACTTGGATGACATACTCATCTTCAACAAAACATGGTCTGAGTATTTGCAACATGTTGAACAAGTGCTTTCAACTCTGCAACAACACAAGCTCTTTGCCAACCTAGAAAAGTGTTCCTTTGGTATGTAGAGCATCCAATACTTGGGCTACATTATTGACAGTGAGGGTGTTCATGTTGATCCTGCAAAGATTCAGATAATTAGAGATTGGCCACCTCCTAAAAATCTCACAGAGCTTCATAGTTTCTTGGGCCTAGCAAACTTCTATCATAGGTTTGTTCTTGGTTTTTCCCATTTATCATGGCCTCTAAATTAGACACTTAGGGGTGGAGCACAAGAAAAATTTCAGTGGATAGTTGCAAAGCAACAGGCATTTGAGGAATTGAAGCAAATACTATGTTCAACACCAGTGTTGGTACTTCCAGACTTACAACAATCATTTGAAATAGAAAATGATGCATCTGAGCATGCTCTTGGCATTGTACTCATGCAACATGGACATCCAGTTACCTATCACAGTGAGAATTTTTCTGATATAGTGCATCGATATCCCACATATGATAAGGGGCTATATGCCATCGTTCAGGCTTGCAAATAGTGGAAGCATTATATTTTGAGAAAGGATACTATTATACACATAAACCATAAACCTCTTCAATTCTTGTAAACAAAAGTGAAGGTGCGAAATGATAGACATCAACGATGGTCTACTTATCTACAACAATTTCACCTCAACATTCATCATAGAAAGGGGAGCACTAACAAAATGGAAGATTGTTTAAGTAGGCCTCTAATTGCAACTCTAACAATGGTGTTGGATTTGTGTGGTCATCAAACATCAACTTGGGCCCAACTATATGGTAATGATCTTGATTTTGCTGACATTCACAATAAATTGGTAGAAGGAAAGTTTGTCCTTAATTTTTATTTGTAGGATGGGATGCTTTGTCATATTGGTCACATATGTGTTCCCACTGAAGAACATAAAAAGGGGAAGTACACTACAGTCTTGTTGCAGGGCATTTTGGTATTTGTAAGACTACTGCTATCCTTCAAAAATATTTCTATTGGCCAAAAATGAAATAGGATATCATTTTATATATCCAAGCATGTGCAGCCTATGCAATTGCAAATCCTACGAATCGTAATATAGGCCTATACTTACCACTACCTATTGGCGTAACAACTAACACCTCTAGAGTATAAGTTGGTACAAACAGCTATGCACACTATGCAATGAGTGCTCTTCAAATTAGGAGGGGAAGCTCCCTCGTTGTGCTTCACAAAAGTGCTTGAAAAGGAAAGTAAACTAAACTATATCCTATCTTTTTGTCTCAATTGTAAGAGGTACAAGGCTTTCAAGAAAACTATATACGTTGTAGCTAAGTATTTTTTGGTTTCACAAGACTTAACTACAACACACAAAACAAACTTTAACTATCCAATCCCCTCAAGAATTCAGAGCATGAGGAAACAGAGCGGGAATGATTATCTAATGATAAGCTAGGTACAGACTCACAACATGAAGGCAAGGTGGCACAATTATCTGCTTGTCTGAATGAGCTTATTGGAAACGACTACACATGATAAACTGAGTACAGATTCTCAACTTGAAGGCAAGGTGGCACAACTATCAACTCAATCTGAATAAGTTTATTATTCACACACATCACACGATAACCAAGTACAAATTCTCAACTTGAAGGCAAGGTGGCACATCTATCAGCTCAATCTGAATGAGTTTATTGAACACAAAACATGAAGGATAGCCAACTAGGACAATAAATTGCATAAGCAAGACACACATACAATCTACGATCAAACTAGCCACTATATCTAACTAAAGCAAGAATTCACCATCATAATTGCATGAAAACCAAGTGGCATAACAATTCATCATAATAGTAAAAACTCATGAACAGATACAGAACGAGCAATATTGAAGGCAAGGTAGGCACAACATATATTTCTCTCTCATGCAAAAGATATGTAAAAATGAGCGAAAGCTCTTATTGAAGGACATCGAAAGGTGTAGGGAACCCTAAAATCACCTTGAGTCAACTACAATCTTGCAATGTATGCAAGATTTATTGCTAAACCCTAATAAAGCAAACTATACAGTTAACTGGAAAGCTACCATCAGTTAACTGGTACAAACTAATCTAAATGGACCATGTGCAAGCATGCACGTCCTTATTGAAAGCAAGTTAACTGGAACACTACCACCAGTTAACGAAAAACCTAAATAAAAGTCCAAGTGAACATAGATAATCCCAGAATAGACATGCATGAGATGTGACAACGAGTTAACTTGAAAAGGTAACACCAAGTTTAACTCTTGCGTTTAATCTCTATCCTAAGAGGTGGGAACTGAAGTCTACTAGTCGTGATCTCAAGCAAACAATCCCTCAACAAGGTTGTTGACTGCATCAACATCTAAAAGTCGTCACAATTCACTGCTTGTTATCAACTTGAGCAATCTTGGCAATCTTTGCACACTCAAACTAGCATTTTACTGACTTATAACTTTGGTTGCTCCATAACTAAAGTGATGGCCACTATCTCTTCTGCAGCTTGATGTCTCTGATGCTTCTCCTTAATGAAAGAGTGTTGCATGACAAAACTACAAAGTTTGACTGTGCACACTCTGGTTGTGAGAAATGCAAACGAACTTGTTGTACATTCAAAATTCCAATAGTATCAACCCTCTATACCGGCTTTGGAAGACAATTGGCCATACGAGGCATGCAACCATATGGATTTGAGTGACTACGTTTGTCAACCCTCTGAATACACTTGATACAAATCAGTCTCAGCTTTTTTGGTGAAATCATGAATTAAGACCGATTTGGTCTTGAATTCAATTTGCGTGAATTGCACTCTAAAAAACTTTCCTGTTGATTTTGAACACAACTATATTCTGACAACTTTTCTAGACAACTAAAAATAGCCTGCTGAGGCTAAAAATAGCCTATCAGAGAGTAATATTCACGAAAAATTCTGAGATATGAGTTTTGTCTAGAAAAAGATTCTAAGACAACCCAGAATGTTAGAAATGTGAAAATTTGACTTCTACTCGACCATGCAATGAATTTTCAGTTGAGAAAATTAGAGCTTCGAGAACTGATGCTCTGGAGTAAATTTGCCTAAAAAAATTCTCGCACATGGGTTTTCTCGAGGAAGCTATTCCGAATCAACCCAGATGATTTGTTTTGTCAAAATCTACCAATTCTTCAAACATGTGAAAGAATTTAAGATGAGAAATAGACGAATTTAAGATAGAAGAATGAGGTTTTGATGCTTTTCTTCTGTTAAAATCACCACTCTGCCTTGAATTTTGCTGATGAATTTGGACTTGTACCTGCAAAGAAAGTGTTTTGATGCCTTTGACATTGATTACTGATGAAAATTCACCCAACTCTGGAAAGAATTCACCTCTGCTCAAGCTGGATGAATAAAATGATAGACGCCATGCTTCCACAAATAGAGCAAATTTGCACTATAAAAGCACGATTGCAAGATTTAAAACCCCGACTGCGGAAAGAACTATCTGATTGGACCCCCTCTAGTTGAACTACCACTGTCTTAGAGTCTCGAATTTGAAATAATAATAAAATAATATTCACCATGCAATTTGAAAATAAGCATAAAAAAGGCGCCCCTTTGAAGAAAATCGTCATTTAATACCTAAGCATGTGAAATCAATATTAAATATTATTTTATTCAGTTGACAAACCATATAAAGCTTTTGGACGGATTCAACAACTTTCACTGATTTCGAAAAGTCCTCATTTGTCCTCACAGGCGTCCATTTGCTCAAGATATTATGTTTTTTATTAACTTCCTACTTTGTAGTTGACTACAAAGTTACAACTGACCATATTCAACACTGATTTATGAGTGACCGGGTGATGCTGAGACTGAACAAGGATATTCATTGCGAAGCCTGTAGAGCAAGGAAGAAATGTCTGCTAGGAGTCATCACTGCTAAAATCAACGTTTAACACCTCAAAAAATTAGGCGCCCTTGATTAAATTGATTTTATGACACTAGACGGGCATTTCTCCATATTGCCATATGACACTTCAAATGGTTGCTAATGATGAACGATGAACCTTGTTGACTGGATGATAGGCTCACTGCGTGACTAGGAGTATTCCACATCCAACGAATATACACAAGGCACCTGAAAGCTGTATTAAGGATCCCAAAAGTAAGGGCGCCCCTGGCCTGAAAAGGCTCAAACACCATTTTGACAGAAGTACAACTCTCAATCAAATGCCCTACTTTGACCCCTGATATCGAGAGCTGGGGTGACCTGATTCAAGCACCATTTGTCTCAACGCGTAGCCAGAAGGACCTACGAGAGATGTCTCTGGGAGTGATGAAGCAAGAAAACTGCTTCTAAGACCTCAAAAAGAAAGGCGCCTTTCCTAAGATGGAATGTACGACCAGAATTAGCCATTTTCCAAGCTTTCTTCGATTTTTAGTATTTTGAAAAGACCTCGCACATATGAGCGCTTGCCAAATCCCGAAGGCTGACGATTGGGCTCGTTGGATAGCTGGAGTAATTACACACAAGTCCCGTGAAGACTTTGAGAGCTAATAACCCCATCTGATAGGCCTAAAGGCTCGGTGCCCTTGGCCTACAAAGGCTACAGTCTATGTTTCATGTTTCTCCACACGCTGATTTATATGCCTGGTAGAATCTCTACCACGATCACTTGAAATTTTGAATTAACAGGATGACTGGTGCGTTGCGAAGCTGGACTAGAGTAGCACAGATGTCAGGAAGACCTCATCTACAATCTCAATCATCTCGGGGGTCATCTTGAAAGGCGCCCTTGAGCTACAGGGGCACAATTTTACCATTTTAGATAGTTTCTGTGATGTGAAGTCTCCTTGTAACCTCATCTTCTGATGTTGACTGCCAGAGCTTTGGGTCTCAGATGTCTGCATTCGATAGCTCGTCAAATAGCCAGACTAGTTGTGAAGAGATTAGATGCATCAATAGGCAAGAATGCCAGAATCTAGCCCCTATTTAAGAAGGGCGCCCTTGAGCTACAGGGGCATAAAAGTTGAAAACTAACAAGCTTTTGCAATCTTCAATCTCCTAAACCTCAGCTTTTGACGTCAGTTACCAGAGCTGTAAACCTTGAATAACCTCGCAGGATAGCTCATCGGATCGCAGGATAGCTCATCGGATAACTGGGCTAATTCTAAAAAGATTGTATGCGTTTATGAGCACATGCCATAAAATTTGGCCCTTCAAAGAGAAGGGCGCCCCTGGGCTATAGGGGCACAATTTTTATTTTTCCTAAGAAATCCTCATAAATTGATCATTAAAATCTTTGTCTTGGTCACTGAAATGACCATGCAAAGGTATAATTATCATCGTGAAATGCTCCTCCATCATGAAATGCTTCGTTCTGAGTCCCCGATTCAGGTTCTGATCAATAGGTACTACCTTTGACTGACACAACACTGACAAAACACCATGCTTGATATTGCCCAAAAACTGGATTTGACATCATTATAGCAAGGTTTAGACTCTTTTATGCAAAATGACTTGATGATGCAAAAAATTTGGTTTGGGTACAACATTAGGCTCTGTCTGGTGACCATGTTAGATACCTATGGCATAGAAGAACCCTAGAATCTCAGTGTTATGTGGACCAGTGATTTATGATTTGGCATCGGAGTCAAGACTTTCCCTAATCACCTAAAACATTTGGAGTTTCCTAATCACCTAACCTAAAAATCACCTAAAAAAAGACTACCTAAATCACCTAAAACACAACAAAACATCGCGGAACAGGGAAACACAGTACGACATTACAAAAAAGCATAAGGTAAAATTACTTAAAGAAAATCACTCCACCCCTGAAGAGATGAAGTGCTTTGGATATTGTTCATTGCATGGCAACGAGAAGAGCCTCCCATCGACGTCGTTTCTGCCTAAAAGGCTTAACTTCTCTTCTCCTAGGAAATGCAGGAGGCAATCCTTCTGGGATGAAGACCCTCAGGTAGTCATATATCCATGCAAAGGTACTCTGAAAAAATTCAGAACATGATGCAAATGAGAACGCTAATATCCTGAGATATTAGTTCTGTTGTTGTCCATCCTTGGGATGTTGAATTCTTCAAACCAGTCAATTGAGTTCCAAACTCAATTTCTATAATGTCGTAGGTGATCTTTTCTGACCTAATAATATCCTTTGATCGGCTCGTTGATCAGCTCTACATCACCTTTAACACGTAGGAGTTTGATTCCCATGTATTCAGTATCTTTGAGGCCTTGCAAAAGCACCTCTTTTTCAGTTTCAGTGGATTCCAATTGCAAACAATCTGTAACTGAGAACCATTGTCTTTTAGGCAAGATGATCAATTCCCCTGCTTTTGAAATTGTATTTAAACAATCTCCATCAAACTGTATTGTCCATGGATTTGTCTCCTCCATCGGTTTTTTGTTAGAACATGCAATGTTCTGGTCTTTAGCTTCTACCTCTGAAAGAGTCACAAAATTACCAGGATCCATTTCAAACTTTGCTCCTGTTGGAATAGATGACTTGAGCACAACTTGCTTCTTTGCAACCTTGAGAATCTGATGTAGTTCTTCTAGATGGTCCCAAAGATATTCCAGTTGAGAGATTTGTACCTTGGTCTTCATCAGGGAAGCTACGATGTCAAATTTTTTTGAAGATGTCTCTTGAGCAATTGGCATAGTAATCTCACGTGAAGATTTGGGTTTCGAAATGGATGACACTTCTTCACCCTTTTCGTTTGATTTCCACCTTTCTTCTTCTTCTTTTTGTTCTTTAAAGTGTTGAGCATGTGTAAACATAGGAGGAGCGTACTGATGGTAGTCTTCTTCTTCTTTATCTTGATTTATGGGTTCTTTATCAAAGTATCATACTGCGGAGACGCCATTGAAGTTGTTTGTCTGTGGTAAAACAACCTTTGAACTTTGTGTTGGTACAAAACTATAACTAGGAGTAGCTTCAATGTATCTCATGATTTGGATCATTCTCAGATTCTTTAGACATGTGAATCTGGTATGTTTATCGTCATCCTAGAAAGGACAAAAAATACTGCACTATGTGCAGCTACAATCATTGGTCTTGGTGGAGATGTTGGCAACCATGGCTGAAGATTGTCTCTCTTTGGCTGGTACATTTGTTGAACTAGAGATCTGATAGAATTTTATTTCATCAAGCCAGAAGTGATCATATTATCCTCCAACCTGATGGCGTGTTCTTGCGCACTCTTCAACTCTGTTGCTTTTGCCGTCTTGAGAAAGAAGGCTATCTCTAATGGAAGAGAATTTACAAAACAACTCATCAGAATCTCCGGTGATGGATTGAATGTAGAAGAAATTCTTGTAACAAGACGATTAAATCTTGCTACAAAATACCTCATGTGTTCTTTGTGCTCCATCTGTAAATTGTGAGTTGGGCGAACAACAAGTGACTGTCCTCAACGAGTTTGAATCTTGCCAAAAATTTCACTCTCATAATTGCCCAACTTGTGATACTGCCTGGCACCAGGTGATTGGACCAGTTGGCAACATTTTCCGCAAGAGTCTCGACAAAGAGACGCATCGTGATGTCTTCATGTGCTATGTGCAAAACGACACAAGCCGTTGTGAACGCAGAAAAATGGTCCTCCAAGTGTTGAGTTCCATTGCCATAAAATCGTGGAAAACGCTTCCTTGACCCTTTACATAACTCATGATTTACCTCAAAAGCCAAAGGTCCAATGTTATTACCCCAAGGTAATGGGGGTGGACATCGCTTGTTAGCATTATTGTTATTATCATCCATTACTTCTATGTGAATCATGCAATAGGATGCCAGAGTATCATTCTCGTGAAATAAAAGCGTTAAGCTTTTCTTGAAGTTTTCTTGCCTCGTGCCCCACGGTGGGCGCCAGAAAACTGTTTGCGTAAAAACTAACACCTCTAGTGTATAAGTTGGTACGGATAGCTATGCACACTACGCAATGAGTGCTCTTCAAATTAGGAGGGGAAGCTCCCTCGTTGTACTTGAAAAAAGTGCTTGAAAAGGAAAGTAAACTAAACTATATCCTATCTTTTTGTCTCAGCTGTAAGAGGTACAAGGCTTTCAAGAAAACTCTATACGTTGCAGCTAAGTATTTTCTAGTTTCATAAGACATAACTACAACACACAAAACTAAGTAACTTTAACTATCCAATCCCCTCAAGAATTCAGAGCATGAGGAAATAGAGCGGGAATGATTATTTGACAATAAGCCGGGTACAAACTCACAACGTGAAGGCAAGGTGGCACAACTATCTGCTTGTCTGAATGAGCTTATTGGAAATGACAACACACGATAAATTGAGTACAAATTCTCAACTTGAAGGCAAGGTGGCACAACTATCAGCTCAATCTAAATAAGTTTATTATTCACACACATCACATGATAACCAAGTACAAATTCTCAACTTGAAGGCAAGGTGGCACATCTATCAGCGCAATTTGAATGAGTTTATTGAACATAAAACATGAAGGATAGCCAACTAGGACAATAAATTGCATAGGCGAGACACGCATAATATCTATGATCAAACTAGCCACTATACCTAACTAAAGCAAGAATTCACCATCATAATTGCATGAAACCCAAGTGGCATAACAATTCATCATAATAGTAAAAACTCATGAATAGATACAGAACGAGCAATATTGAAGGCAAGGTAGGCATAACATATATTTCTCTCTCGTGCAAAAGTTATGTACAAATGAGCAAAAGCTCTTATTTATAGACATCGAAAGGTGTAGGGAACCCTAAAATCACCTTGAGTCAACTACAGTCTTGCAATGTATGCAAGATTTATTGCTAAACCCTAATAAAGCAAACTATATAGTTAACTAGAAAGCTACCATCAGTTAACCGGTACAAACAAATCTAAATGGACCATGTGCAAGCATGGACGTCCTTATTGAAAGCAAGTTAATTGGAACACTACCATCAGTTAACGAAAAACCTAAATAAAAGTCCAAGTGAACATAGATAATCCCAGAATAGACATGCATGAGATGTGACAATGAGTTAACTTGAAAAGGTAACACCAAGTTTAACTCCTGCGTTTAATGTCTATCCTGAGAGGTGGCAATTGAAGTCTACTGGTCGTGATCTCGAGCAAACAATCCCTAAACGAGGTTGTTGATTGCATCAGTATCTAAAGGTCATCACAATTCACTTCTTGTCTGCAACTTGAGAAATCTTGGCAATCTTTGCACACTCAAACTAGCATTTCATTGACTTATAACTTTGGCGGCTCCGTAACTAAAGTGATGGCCACTATCTCTTCTGTAGCTTGATGTCTCCGACACTTCTCCTTAATGAAAGAGTGTTGCATGACGAAACTACGAAGTTTGATTGCGCACACTTTGGTTGTAAGAAATACAAACAAACTTGTTGTACATGCAAAATTCCAATAGTATCAACCCTCTAAACCGGCTTTGGAAGACAATCGGCCATATGAGGCATGCAACCATATGGATTTGAGTGACTACACCTGTCAACCCTTTGAATGCACTTGATACAAATTAGTCTCAACTTTTTTGGTGAAATCATGAATTAAGATTGATTTGGTCTTTAATTCAATTTGCGTGAATTGCACTATGAAAAACTCGCCCATTGACTGTGAACAGGGCTATATGTGAATAGGGCTATATTTTGACAACTTTTCTGGACAACTAAAAATAGCCTGCTGAGGCTTAAAATAGCCTATGGGAGAGTAATTTTCACGAAAAATTCTGAGATATGGGTTTTGTCCAAAAAAAGATTCTAAGACAACCTAGAACATCAGAAATGCAAAAATTTGAGTTCTACTCAACCATGCAAGGAATTGTCAATTGAGAAAATTAGAGCTTCAAGAATTGATGCTATGGAGTAAATTTTTCTAAAAAATTCTGGCACATGGGTTTTCTCAAGGAAGCTATTTTGAATCAACCCAGATGATTTGTTTTGTCAAAATCTGCCAGTTCTTCAAACATGTGAAAGAATTTAAGACGAGAAATAGAAGAATTTAAGATAGAAGAATGATGTTTTGATTCTTTTCTTCTGTTAAAATCGCCAATCTGCCTTGAATTCTGCTGATGAATTTGGACTTGTACCTGCAAAGAAAGTGTTTTGATGCCTTCAACATTGATTGCTGATGAAAATTCGCCCAACTCTGGAAAGAATTCACCTCTGCTCAAGCTGGATGAATAAAATGATAGACACCATGCTTGCACAAATAGAGCAAATTCACACTATAAAAGCATGACTGCAAGATTTAAAACCCGAACTACAGAAAGAATTATTTGATTTGACCCACTAACACTGAATCAGAGTCTCGAATTTGAAATAATAATAAAATAATATTCACCATGCAATTTTAAAATAAGCATAAAAAAGGTGCCCCTTTGAAGAAAATCACCATTTAATACCTAAGCATGTGAAATTAATATTAAATATTATTTTATTTAGTTGACAAACCACGTAAAGCTTTTGGACGGATTCGACAACTTTCACTGATTTTGAAAAGTCCTCATTTGTCCTCATAGGCATCCATTTGCTCAAGATATTACATTTTTTATTAACTTCCTACTTTGTAGCTGACTACAAAGTTACAACTAACCATATTCAACACTGATTTCCAAGTGATCGGGTGATGCTGAGACTGAACAAGGATTATCATTGCGAAGCCCGGAAAGCAAGGAAGAAATGTCTGTTGGGAGTCATCATTGCTAAAATCAACGTTTAGCACCTCAAAAAATTAGGCGCCCTTGATTAAATTGATTTTATGACACCAGACAGCCATTTCTCCATACTGCCATCTGACATTTCAAACCGTTGCTGATGATGAACGGCGAACCCCGTTGATTGGCTGATAGGCTCACTATGTGCCTAGGAGTATTCCGCATCCAACGAATATATGCAAGACACCTGAAAGTTGTATTAAGGATCCCAAAAGTAAGGGTGCCCCTGGCCTGAAAAGGCTCAAACACCATTTTGACAGAAGTACAACTCTCAATCAAATGCCCTACTTTGACCCCTAATATCGGGAGCTGGGGTGACCTAATTCGAGCACCATTTTTCTGAACGTGTAGCCATAAGGACCTATGAGAGATGTCTCTGGGAGTGATGAAGCAAGAAAACTACTTCTAAGACCTCAAAAAGAAAGGCGCCTATCCTAAGATGGAATATACTACCAGACTTAGCCATTTTCCAAGCTTTCTCCGTTTTTTAGTATTTTGCAAAGACCTCGCACGTATGAGCGCTTGCCAAATCCCGAAGGCTAACAACTGGGTTTGTTGGATAGCTGGATAAATTATGCACAAGTCCCGTGAAGACTTCGAGAGCTAATAACCCCTTCTGATAGGCCTAGAGGCTAGGTGCCCCTGGCCTACAAAGGCTACAATGTATGTTTCATGTTTCTCCACCCGCTAATTTACGTTCCTGGTAGAATCTCTGCCACGATCACTCAAAATTTTGAATTGACAGGCTGACTGGTGGGTTGTGAAGCCGGACTAGAGTAGCATAGATGTCAGGAAGACCTCATCTACGTCAAACTCAACCATCTCAGGGGTCATCTTGAAGGGCACCCCTGAGCTACAGGGGCATAGAAAGTTTCTATGATGTGAAGTCTCCTCATAACCTCATCTTTTGACGTTGATTGTTGGAGCTCTGGATCTCGAATTTCTGCATTTGATAGCTCGTCAGATAGCTAGACTAGTTGTGAAGAGATTAGATGCATCAACAGGTAGGAATGCCAGAATCTAGCCCCTCTTTAAGAAGGGCGCCCCTGAGCTACAGGGGCGCAAAAGTTGAAAACTAACAAGTTTTTGCAATCTTCAATCTCCTGAACCTCAGCTTTTTACATCAGTTATTGGAGTTGTAAACCTTGAATAACCTCGCAGGATAGCTCATTGGATAACTGGGCTAATTCTGAAAAGATTGACTGCGTTTATGAGCACATGCCATAAAATCTGGGCCTTCAAAGTGAAGGGCATCCCTAGGCTACAGGGGTGCAATTTTTCTTTTGCCTGAGAAATCCTCATAAATTGATCACTGAAATCTTTGTCTTGGTCACTGAAATGACCATACAAAGGTATAATTATCATCGTGAAATGCTCCTCCATTGTGAAATGAGTCCCTAATTCAGGTTCTAATCAATAGGTACTACCTTTGACTGACACAACACTGAAAAAACTCCATGCTTGATATTGCCCAAAAACTGTATTTGACATCATTATAGCAAGGTTTAGACTCTTTTATGCAAAATGACTTGATGAAGCAAAGATTTGGTTTGGGTAGAACATTAGGCTCCGTCTGGTGACCATGTCAAATACCTACAACATAGAAGAACCCTAGAATCTTAGTGTTATGTGGACCAGTGATTTATGATTGGGCATCGGAGTTAGGACTTTCCCTAATCACCTAAAACATTTGGAGTTTCCTAATCACCTAACCTAAAAATCACCTAAAACAAGACTACCTAAATCACCTAAAACACGAAAAAACATCACGGAATGGGGAAACATAGTACGACATTACGAAAAAGCATAATGTAAAATTACTTAAAGAAAATCACTCCACCCCTGAAGAGATGAAGTGCTTTGGATATTGTTCGTTGCATGGTAGCGGGAAGAGCCTCCCATCGACGTCATTTCTGCCTGAAAGGCTTAACTTCTCTTCTCCTAGGAATTGCAGGAGGCAATCCTTTTGGGATGAAGACCCTCAGGTATTCATATATCCATGCAAAGGTACTCTGACAAAAGTCAGAACATGATGCAAATGGGAATGCTGATACCCCTGAGACATTAGTTATGTTGTTGTGAATCCTTGGGATGTTGAATTCTTCAAACCAGTCGATCGAGTTCCAAACTCGATTTCTATAATGTCGTAGGTGATATTTTCTAACTTGATAATATCCTTTGACTGGATCATTGATCAACTCTACATCACCTTTAACACATAGGTGTTTGATTCCCATGTCTTTGGCATCTTTGAGGCCTTGCAAAAGCACCTCTTTTTCAGTTTCAATGAATTCCAATTGCAGACAATCTGCAACTGAGAAACACTGTCTTTTAGGGGAGATGATCAATTCCCCTACTTTTGAAATTGTATTTAAACAATCTCCATCGAATTGTATTGTCCATGAATTTGTCTCCTCTATCGGTTTTTTGTTAGAACATGCAATGTTTTGGTCTTTAGCTTCTACCTCTGACAGAGTCACAAAATTACCAGGATCCATTTCAGACTTTGCTCCTGTTGGAACAGATGATTTGAGCACAACCTGCTTCTTCGCAACCTCTGATCTAGTTCTTTTGGATGGTCCTGAAGATATTCCAGTTGAGAGATTTGTACCTTGGTCTTCATCAGGGAAGCTACGATGTCAAAATTTTCTGAAGATGTCTCTTGAGCAATTGGCATAGTAATCTCACGTGAAGATTTGGGTTTGGAAATGGATGACACTTCTTCACCCTTTTCGTTTTATTTTTTCCTTTCTTCTTCTTCTTTCTGTGCTTTAAAGTGCCGAGCATGTGTAAACACAGGAGGAGCATAGTGATAGTAGTATTCTTCTTCTTTATCTTGATTTATGAGTTCTTTATCAAAGTATCCCGCTGTGGAGTTGCCATCGAAGTTGTTTGTCTGTGGTAAAACAACCTTCGAACTTGGTGTTGGTACAAAACTATAACTAGGAGTAGCTTCAATGTATCCCATGATTTGTATCATTCTCAGATTCTTTGGACATGTGGATCCGGTATGTGTATTGTCGTCATGGAAAGGACAAAATACTGCACTATGTGCAACTACAATCATTAGTCTTGGTGGAGATGTTTGTAACCATGGCTAAAGATTGTCTCTCTTTGGCTGGTACGTTTGCTAAACTAGAGATCTGATAGAATCTGCTTTCATCAAGCCGAAAGTGATCATATTATCCTCCAACCTGATGGCGTGTTCTTGCGCACTCTTCAACTTTGTTACTTTTGCCGTCTTGAGAAAGAAGGCTATCTCTGATGGAAGAGCATTTACAAAACAACTCATCAGAATCTCTGGTGATGGATTGAATGTAGAAGAAATTCTTGTATCAAGACGATTAAATATTGCTACAAAATCCCTCATGTGTTCTTTGTGCTCCATCTCTAGATTTGTGAGTTGGGCGAACAACAAGTGACTGTCCTCAATGAGTTTGAATCTCGCCAAAAATTTCTCGCTCATAATTGCCCAGCTTGTGATATTGCCTGGCGCCAGGTGATTGCACCAGTTGGCAGCATTTCCCGCAAGATTCTCGACAAAGAGACACACTATGATGTCTTCATGTGCTACGTGCAAAATGACGCAAGCCGTTGTTAAAACAGAAAAATGGTCCTCTGGGTGTTGAGTTCCATTGCCATGAAATCGTGGAGAACGCTTCCTTGACCCTTTAGGTAACTCATGATTTACCTCAAAAGCCAAAGGTCCAATGTTACTACCCCAAGGTAATGGGGGTGGACGTCGCTTGTCAGCATTGTTGTTATTATCATCCATTGCTTCTATGTGAATCCTGCAATAGGATGCTAGAGTATCATTCTTGTGAAATAAAAGCGTTAAGCTTTTCTTGAAGTTTTCTTACCTCGTGCCCCATGGTGGGCGCCAGAAAATTGTTGGCGTAACAACTAACACCTCTGGAGTATAAGTTGGTACAGAGTCACAGACAACTATGCACACTACGCAATGAGTGCTCTTCAAATTAGGAGGGGAAGCTCCCTCGTGCTTGAAAAGGAAAGTAAACTAAACTATATCCTGTCTTTTTGTCTCAGCTGTAAGAGGTACAAGGATTTCAAGAAAACTCTATACGTTGCAGCAAAGTATTTTTTGGTTTCGTAAGACTTAACTACAACACACAAAACTAAGTAACTTTAACTATCCAATTCCTTCAAGAATTCAGAGCATGAGGAAATGGAGCGGGAATGATTATTTGATGATAAGTAGGGTACAAACTCACAATGTGAAGGCAAGGTGGCACAACTATTTGCTTGTCTGAATGAGCTTATTGGAAACAACAACACACGATAAATTGAGTACATATTCTCAACTTGAAGGCAAGGTGGCACAACTATCAGCTCAATCTGAATAAGTTTATTATTCACACACATCACACGATAACCAAGTACAAATTCTCATCTTGAAGGCAAGGTGGCACATCTATTAGCTCAATCTGAACGAATTTATTGAACACAAAACATGAAGGATAGAAAACTAGGACAATAAATTGCATAGGCGAGACACGCATACAATCTATGATCAATCTACGATCAAACTAGCCACTAAATCTAACTAAAGAAAGAATTCACCATCATAATTGCATGAAACCCAAGTGGCATAACAATTCATCATAATAGTAAAAACTCATGAACAGATAAAGAACGAGCAATATTGAAGGCAAGGTAGGCATAGCATATATTTCTCTCTCATGCAAAAGTTATGTACAAATGAGAAAAAACTCTTATTTATAGACATCGAAAGGTGTAGGGAACCCTAAAATCACCTTGAGTCAACTACAGTCTTGCAATGTATGCAAGATTTATTGCTAAACCCTAATAAAGCAAACGATATAGTTAATTGGAAAGCTACCATCAATTAACCGGTACAAACTAATCTAAATGGACTATGTGCAAGCATGGAAATCCTTATTGAAAGCAAGTTAACTGGAACACTACCATCAGTTAACGAAAAACCTAAATAAAAGTCCATGTGAACATAGATAATCCCATAATAGACATGCATGAGATGTGACAAGAAGTTAACTTGAAAAGGTAACACCAAGTTTAACTCCTAAATTTAATGTCTATCATGAGAGGTGGGAACTAAAGTCTACTGGTCGTGATCTCAAGCAAACAATCCCTCAATGAGGTTGTTGACTGCATCAACATCTAAAGGTCGTCACAATTCACTGCTTGTCTGCAACTTGAGAAATCTTGGCAATATTTGCACACTCAAACTAGCATTTCACTGACTTATAACTTTGGTGGCTCCGTAACTGAAGTGATGGCCACTATCTCTTCTGTAGCTTGATGTCTCTGACGCTTCTCCTTAATGAAAGAGTGTTGCATGATGAAACTATGAATTTTGATTGCACACACTCTGGTTGTGAGAAATGCAAACGAACTTGTTGTACATGCAAAATTCCAATAGTATTAACCCTCTAAACCGGATTTGGAAGAAAATTGGCCATACGAGGCATGCAACCATATGGATTTGAGTGACTACGCCTACCAAGCCTTTGAATGCACTTGATACAAATCGGTCTCAGCTTTTTTGGTGAAATCATGAATTAAGACCGATTTGGTTTTGAATTCAATTTGCGTGAATTGCACTCTAAAAAACTCGCCTGTTGACTGTGAACATGACTATTTTTTGACAACTTTTCTAGACAAGTAAAAATACCCTGCTGATGCTAAAAATAGTCTATTGGAGAGTAATTTTCATGAAAAAATTCTGAGATATGGTTTTTGTCCAGAAAAAGATTCTAAGACAACCCAAAATGTTAGAAATGCGAAAATTTGAGTTCTACTCAACCATGCAAGGAATTTTCAGTTGAGAAAATTAGAGCTTCGAGAACAAATGCTCTGGAGTAGATTTTCCTGAAAAATTATGACACATGGGTTTTCTCGAGGAAGCTATTCTGAATCAACCCAAATGATTTGTTTTTTCAAAATCTGCCAATTCTTCAAACATGCGAAAGAATTTAAGATGAGAAATAGAAGAATTTAAGATAGAAGAATGAGGTTTTGATGCTTTTCTTCTGTTAAAATCGCCACTCTACCTTGAATTCTGCTGATGAATTTGGACTTGTACCTGCAAAGAAAGTGTTTTGATGCCTTCGACATTGATTGTTGATGAAAATTTTCCCAAGTCTGGAAAGAATTCACCTCTGCTCGAGCTGGATGAATAAAATGATAGACGCCATGCTTGCACAAATAGAGAAAATTCACACTATAAAAGCATGACTGCAAGATTTAAAACCCCGACTACGGAAAGAATTATCTAATTGGACCCCCTTCAGTTCGACTAACATTGACTTAGAGTCTCGAATTTGAAATAATAATAAAATAATATTCAACACACAATTTGAAAATAAGCATAAAAAAGGCGCCCCTTTGAAGAACATTGCCATTTAATAGCTAAGCATGTGAAATCAATATTAAATATTATTTATTCAGTTGACAAACATGTAAAGCTTTTGGATGGATTCAACAACTTTCACTGATTTCAAAAAGTCCTCATTTGTCCTCATAGGCGTCCATTTGCTCAAGATATTACGTTTTTTATTAACTTCCTACTTTGTAGCTGACTACAAAGTTACAACTGACCATATTCAACACTGATTTCTAGGTGACCGGGTGATGCTGAGACTAAACAGGGGTATTCATTGCAAAGCCTGTAGAGCACGGAAGAAATTTCTACTGGGAGTCATCAATGCTAAAATCAACGTTTAACACCTCGAATATTTTGGCGCATTTGATTAAATTGATTTTACGACACCATACTTTGGCCATTTCTCCATACTGCCATCTGGCGCTTGAAACAATTGCTGATGATGAACGGTGAACCCCGTTGACTGGATGATAGGCTCACTATGTGACTAGGAGTATTCCGCATCCAACGAATATACGCAAGGCACCTAAAAGCTGTATTAAGGATCCCAAAAGTAAGGGCGCCCCTGGCCTGAAAAGGCTCAAACACCATTTTGAAAAAAGTACAACTCTCAATCAAATGCCCTACTTTGACCCCTAATATTGGGAGCTCGGGTGACCTGATTCGAGCACCATTTGTCTCAATGTGTAGCTAGAAGGACCTATGAGAGATGTCTCTGGGAATGATGAAGCAAGAAAACTGCTTGTAAGACCTCAGAAAGAAAGGCGCCTTTCCTAAGATGGAATTTACAACCAGACTTAGCCATTTTCCAAGCTTTCTCCGTTTTTCAGTATTTTGCAAAGACCTCGCACATACGAGCTCTTGCCAAATCTCGGAGGCTAACGGCTGGGCTTGTTGGATAGCTGGAGTAATTACGCACAAGTCCCATGAAGACTTCGAGAGCTAATAACCCCATCTGACAGGCCTAAAGGCTGGGCGCCCCTAGCCTACAAAGGCTACAATGTATGTTTCATGTTTCTCCACCCGTTGATTTACGTGCCTGGTAGAATCTCTACCACAATCACTTGGAATATCGAATTGACAGGCTGAGTGGTGCGTTTCGAAGCCAGACTAGAGTAGCACAGATGTCAGGAAGACCTCATGTGCAATCTCAATCATCTTAGGGGCCATCTTGAAGGGCGCCCTTGAGCTATAGGGGCGCAATTTTACCATTTGAGAGAGTTTCTATGATGTGAAGTCTCCTCGTAACCTCATCTTCTGATGTTGACTGCCGGAGCTCTAGGTCTCGGATGTTTGCATTTGATAGCTCGTCGGATAGACAGACTAGTTGTGAAGAGATTAGATGCATCAACAAGAAAGAATGACATAATCTAGCCCCTCTTTAAGAAGGGCGCCCCTAATCTACAAGGGCGCAAAAGTTGAAAACTAACAAGCTTTTGCAATCTTCAATCTTCTGAACCTCAACTTTTGACGTCAATTACTGGAGTTGTAAACCTCAAAAAACCTTGTAGGATAGCTCATCGGATAACTAGGCTAATTCTGAAAAGATTAACTGTGTTTATGAGCACATGCCATAAAATATGGGCCTTCAAAGAGAAGGGCACCCTTGGGCTATAGGGGCGCAATTTTACTTTTTCCTGAGAAATCCTCATAAATTGATCACTGAAATCTTTGTCTTGGTCACTGAAATGACCATGCAAAGGTATAATTATCATTGTGAAATGCTCCTCCATCGTGAAATGCTTCGTTCATTTAGGTTCTGATGAACAGGTACTGCCTTTGACTGACACAACACTGACAAAACTCCATGCTTGATATTGCCAAAAAACTGGATTTGACATCATTATAGCAAGGTTTAGACTCTTTTATGCAAAATGCCTTGATGAAGCAAAAACATTGGTTTGGGTACAACACTACCTATTCCTGATAAACCATGGCAGTCAATTGCAATGGATTTTATGTCTAGGCTTCCAACTACTAGATGAGGTCATAATTGTGTATATGTGGTGGTAGATAGGTTTTCCAAAATGGCTATTATGGTGGCTTGTAAAAAATGATCTCTGCGGAAGAGATTGCCAAACTATTTTTCAAGCATGTTTGGGTTCAATTTGGTTTTCCAAAAAGAATTATTTCTGATAGGGATAATAGATTCATCAGTAAGTTTTGGTCTTCACTATGAGATAAAATGGACACAAAGTGGATGATGTCTACAACATTCCATCCTCAATCGGATGGGAAAACAAAAGTGGTAAATCGAATGATCATTCACATCCTCTGAATGTATCATTCAAAGCATCCTCGTACATGGGACGAGAGCTTGCCCTACGTGCAACACAACTACAATCGATCACTCCTTAATACTATAGGGCATAGCCCATTTGAAGTTTGTCTTGGGTATTAGCCATTGGAACCCATGGATTTAGCAGTACCTATTCTACAACCTAATAGTCCATCGAATGTTGACAAGGAGGCAGATAAAGCAGAAAATTTCATTGACAAGATTAGACATCTACAACAAGAAGTTCATGAGATGTTGGAGCAGAGCAATAAGAATTATAAGGACATACATGATCAACATAGAACTCCTCATCAGTTTCAGATTGGTGACAAGGTGTGGTTACATCTTCAGAAGGAGCGTCTTCAAGGACCAAACAGGAAACTTCATCCTCTTTGCTATGAGCCATATACCATTATCAAGCGAGTTGGTGAAAATGCATTTGAACTCAATTTGCCACCATTTCTAGGGTTGCATCCAGTTTTCAATGCAAAATTGCTACGTCCTTATTTTCCTCCTTTGTTGGACATTTCACAAGCCATTGAACACATTCACGCTATAAAATTGAATCTAACAACTACTACTCCAGTATAGCGTGATCATGTCACTAAAGTAATTTTGAAGAAGCTCAGAAATCAACAAATTCCTCTTTATCGGGTGGTTCGAGTTGGTTAGCTTTCTCATCAGGGCAAGTGGTTAACCAAGGAAAAAATTCGGGAACAATACCTCATCTGATCCTCATCTGTTGCAATAGCTTAGTGCAATGGGGCCTGTTGCCTTTCAAGGGGGGATGAATGATCCAATTGACTGGACGGTTGCGATAGCATGGGAAATCACCACCATGCGATGGGTTGAGTCACCGGTTGCGGTAGCACGGGATATCGCCACCCCGCGATGGGCTAAGTCACCTATTGTGGTAGCGCGGTAAACCGCCACCCCATGATGGGTTAAGTGACCAATTGTGGTAGAGCAGGGATACTGCCACCCTATGGATAGAATGCTAGTGTTCAATGGTGTTGCGGTTTTGAATTCAAAGCACTTGGTTTTGTTCTTTTTGAAAATTTTGTAATTTTTTTTGTATTTTTTTCACAACCAGCTATTCAATTCGAATTCCTAGGGTTGTGGTAACTTTTGGCATTCTCCAGTTTGTATATATCTTAGTTCTTTTGAATAAAAATATTGATTTGGAATGTATACAATTCTTTTTATGAGTTTGCAATTTTATCCAAATTGAACACAATATTGCAGGTTTCTTTTATGCTAGATATTGTTAATTGAATCCCTACCTCGGTTCAGATCAATAACCCTCATTAATGACAACAAACACAATAGACCATGTAGCCAACTACCACATATACAAGTGGTCATATAAAATTTACATCATTATATATATTTGAAGGAATCCAAGCTCAAGTCCACAAGCTAATACCTCCTAGTTTCCAAGATCCTATTGTTGATCAACGAAGGCATTATACCTGCCATTAGAGGAAGTCTCTTTCCTCCCCATCCATTAGTCAAAGTAAATAAGTGACAATCCATAATTCAAAAATGTGATTCATTACAACACTAATGATTATCTAGTTTAGTTCAATTCTTATTACCCTATAAGCATACACATGAAAATAAAATTTACAACATACATTCACAACATACACATACCAAAGACTCACTTGGAAATAACCAAGACTACACAACACTTGACAATAGACCATTTACAACATCAAATGCACATATATAAAAATATATAAAAATACATCAAAGAAGTTAAAGTAAGACAACAAGAACAAAACATATAAACACAAACACATAGAAACACTCCCAAGGCTCCTAAGTCCCATACAATACTCATCCCTCAATGATAGTGTACATTCATATAAAAAACAAGCATAAGTAAGCAAATCTTGACCACATCAATACACAAAGCATGCCACCATCCGGTGAATAAAGGTACCAAGTTAAGACACGTCTCCAATATAGATCTCCTAGTTCTAGTGGTCCAATGAGGAGATATAATTTGTGAATCCACACAACTTATGAAGCCTCTACCCAATCCAAAGCACTAGAACCTAAATGATGCGAGTCTATGGTGAGAAGAGCAACCACTAACCTTTTCTAATCTTAACTTATGATGGGATGGTTTTCAAATGTGTTGGACAATAAAGTAGAAAGAGATGGATGGAATCACCAATCAAACACCCAAATTCACTTTGAAAAAAACTATATTTTTTAATCTTTTTGTTGTCATCTTATACTCATCCTATCAATCGATCATCTTACCGACTTATTAATTTATAATGCTAATTATTAATTCACCTTGTCAATTAATAATTATGTTACACTAATTAACTAATCCCATTTAAATCCCTCTAATATCACCTCATATTTAATTAATTTATTAATAATTATTAATTAATTATCTCCCAATTAATCCATGCACATATATATAAATAAATAAATAAGGTTAATTTAGATTAAGGCGATGGCGTCTGGAGCTGGTAGCTGTGTGCTGAGGGCTAGTTGGGTCGCGTAGGCCTACATGGCCTTGCCGTGACCCCTCCCGCGCCCTCCTTTGTGCTGTGTGCTGCTTGGTGTGCTGGGTGGTTGGGCGGGTTTTGCTGTTGGGTCTCGTTTTGATAGGTGGTTGATTTTTATTTTGCTTTGGCGTGGTGTGTGGAGGTTTGAAAGACTTCTTTGTTCTCCTCCATTTCATTTAATATTTTTGGCCTTCCTTCACTGTTGTTTTTTTGTGGAGGTCTTTATGATGTCTGGTGGGGGCTTGGGAGATCCTCCTAACCCCTCGTTCAAAGATATACTCAATCTGGAGGAATCCTTTGGTGCTGTGTGTGATAAGGCTGTCCAATTTCTTTTTCATGCAGCCAATGAGGCTCGATTTGAGAATCAGGCTTCGAGCTGCTCAATTCTCAATGGGTGTTTGGAGAAAAGTAAAGACCGTCTGGTAATTGTTATTAATCTTGAGTCAGTTGCAGATGATGTCCTCTATCTTTATGGGTCTTCAGATTTCTCTTCAATTTCTGGAGTTTTGAATCCGTAAAAATTGGAATCCGGAAGGAGATATGGAGATTATATTGGTTGCAAATGGCTTATTTATGGTGATATTTACTAGAATGGTAGATTGTAATAGGATCTTTGATAGAGGCCCTTATTTTAACAATTAGGCGAGATTGTTTATTAAGTCATGGCATGTGTGGTTTGATCCGATGGAAGAGTTGCCTACAAGCATTCCTGCCTAGATTAGTTTACCTAAGCTTCCAATGCAATTCTGGAGAAAAAACATCCTTTAGTTGATAGTTGTAGTCATTGGAAAACCTTTGGGCCCTTCTCATCAAACGTTGCATAGAAAGGTAGCTACTTATGCTCGCATTTGTGTTGAAATAAATTTAAATAACCCTTTTCTAGAATCTTTGGAAATCAGATATGGGAATATGAGTTGGATTCAACAAATTGATTATGACGCCTTTACCTTCTGTTGCTAGAATTGTCATGAATACAAACATCTTTAGAGGAATTGTCCAAAGTTGGGACTCAATCCCGTTCATCCCTCCCTTAACTCTCAAGATGGTAATAAAAGGGAAAAAATCAAGAATCCAGTGCATCTAGACCAAACAGATGTCAATGGAGCAAGACGAGATTCATTCCAACCAAGGTATCACTTTTAAAGAATCAAGCTTTGTTGCATCTCCTTCAGACCCACCTTTGGTTTCTAAGGTTTTGGGACCCCCAACTTTGAATGTCTTAGCTACAAAGGACTTATTACAATTAGAGATCCCTAAAGAGAATGAGGGTTTATCTACCATAGAAGTTGAGGATATATGGATGAAAAATCTTCAAATGGAGGTAAATGGTGCTCAACCTTCGATAGAGTCGGGGCCTATCTTTGAGGCAAAAGATGACAACAAAAAGAAGACTATGCCACTACTATGATTGCAATAGAAGAACATTTAAAAAGGGGGAAATGATAAAATTCCAAGGTTAGGAAGGAAAAAGGACAATGAGAAAGTGAAATTGATATGTGAGTCATTGGTTGAATCGAGTGTTATTAAGACACTAGATTGTTATTTATTGGAATGTTAGAGGGTTAGGTAGTGCTCTTCGTCAAAAGGTTACTAGGAATTTAATTTGCGAGCATTCTCCAGATATTGTTTTTATTCAGGAAACAAAACTCTCTATTGAAGATATGACTAATATTATTTTGAAGATTTGGAATAAAGGTCAATGCTAATGCATTGGGGCTCAAGGTATGGCTGGTGGTATCGCTTGCTTATGGGATCCTTGCAAACTCACACCGAGATGGTGGATTTCTAGTAGAAGTTCTTTATTTTTGGTGACAACTAGCTTTGCTATTGGGGAAGCTATTTTACTCACCAATATTTATGCTTCGTTGGATCTTCTAGGTAAGACTTTATTTTGGTCCTAGATTAGAATGATGCAGTCTCTAACACCTACTTTACCTTGGACTATGGCTAGAGGTTTCAATGCCATCATTAGTTTAGATGAAAAATTAGGAGGTACAAGTATGCTTGGTCCTTCTTCCTCTTTGTTAAAGGATAACATTTTCTTCTTCAATTTGTTAGATGTTAAGCCAAGCAATGGTCTTTTCACTTGGTGTAATAGAAGGTGTGGCGTCAAAGCTATTTTTGAAAGATTAGATAGGTTCCTTGTTTTAGAATCCTAGTGTGGTAATAGTTGGGCTTCTAATTTTGAAATTTTGGACTGAAAAGGTTCCAACCATTTACTGATCAAATTCTCCTCTTCTTTATTCAATCTCCCCAAAAAGGCCCCATTTAAGTTTCAACTTATGTCACTTTGGGATGCCTATTTGGCTAAGCTTGTTGAAAGTTGGTGGGTGGAAGGGAAACCAACTTTTAGTAAAACTATGTATTCCTTTTTAAGAGGCTTCAATTTGTTAAAGCAAATATCAAGAGGTGGAATAAATATCCATTTGGAAATGTTTTTAAAGTTAAAAACTAGATTCCTTCTAATTTGGATAGGGTTACTTCTCTTTGTAGACACCTAAATCTGACTAACATATTTCTTCCAAAACATCATCAAATCTTGTTGTCAGGTCTCATCAATCTATCTTTTTCATTTAATTAAATAATTTTATTATTTAATTAAATTATCTATTTCACCATTTTCTTATATTAATTAAATAATTTTATTTATTTAATTAATTTATTAATTTTGTTCAACCCTTGTAAATGTAAGAGTTGGTATAGAATAACTCTACACCATGCAAGATTTGGCTAAAGATTGTAGCCACTCAAGATCTAGGCACTTCATGAAAGTACAAGAAATATGCAATGCTCAAGATTGCAATGGAATTGATTATCTAAGAATATGTTCAATATACAATGTATGAGACCACGTGGTTATATAGCCAAGGTGAGACATAAGATTAAATAGGATTATGACAAGTGTCTTAATCTTATAACATATGACAACCTATCACAACTACCTAGGACACATGTGTTAAAAGTCAAAAAATAAGATAAGATCTAATGGCAACTAACACCTTCTAGAAAGATTCCCTCCTAGGACCTAAGTAAACTCAACATGTTAATAAGTCCCCTAAGTCCCCTAGTAATAAATTAACTAGGTACCAGACTTTATTTACACCAACACCCCTCTTAAGTGCAACTTAGGGATTAGTTGATTATTATGCAAATGACACAAAGATGGGTCCCGACTATGAGGCCATGTTAGGTACCCATGTACAAATGCAAATGCAATCTCTCACAAATGGAGAAAAGGAGAAAACCAAGTGGGGAAAAATCCTTCCCAAAAGAGAGATGAAAAAACAAAATTCTCTCACAGATACATGAGAAGGACAAAATCCCATGCGAGGAAAAAGTCCCCCCATAAGAGAGAAGAAGAAGAGAGACCATGCAAGCCCCCCTCAATGTTGAGTCTCCTGCAATGATGGTAGAAGCTCAACATTGAATGTTGAAGATGATCCAAAAGTGTCGAACATTCCCCTCCTTAGGAAGAAACAAAACCAAGATGGTATGCAAGATGTCTTCCCATTCTTGAAAGGAAGATGTGGGGAGAAGGATGATGTGTGATGTCTCTGAAGAATGCTCAAGTGTCTCGATGTCAATGCCAAAAGTTGTCACACTCCAAATAGGCGTTCTAGGCCACACTATTGAAGAAGACAATCCAGGATCTCCTAGAAATGATTGTAGAACACAAACTAAAGACAAGGATACCTTCTCTAAAGACAAAGAAGCCTCCTCCAAATGATATCCAAAAGAATCCACACTCATGCCAAACTGCAAGGGATGATCATGTAGAGAATGAACAAGAGGGTTAGAGTGTTCCCTCCTAACAACTGAAGAAGAATCATCTCTACCAATGAGAAGATGAATGGAATCAATGATGTCTCCCAAATTTGAAATGCAGGACTCACAAAAAAAATGAGCAATGTTTGTCAAGTACTCACCCAAGTAGCCATCTTTGGAAGATGATGAATGATCTATTGCACTGAATCACAATGAACCAAAATTGTGGAATCACAAGCATCCTTAGATACAACAGTAGATGAAGGAGATGTAATATCAACACTGTTGCAAGTATGAAGGTGTTGTCATTGATGTTAACAAGCTTATCTTGTCATTGGTATCAATTGTGTAGTGGTTAATAGAGATTGTTGCTTTGATTAGTTGCATCATGTTGTCATCAGTTAAGTTATTGTTGTTAACCTATGGTGTTGCTTTGATAAGCTTCTGATTATGGGTTGTGGTAGTGTTAAAGATGTTGAGGATATTGAGAAAATTGATAAAAAAAAATAGAAATAGGGTATTGCAGAGGTGTTCTAGTTTTTCTCCACATTTCTTTTGGGTTGAAGATCTGCTTGTGTAGATTGGATATGTTGGTTAGAGATGTTCAGAGTTTCTATACCCAGAATTTGGTCTTCTAGATTAATGTGTAGAAGAAGTTATGCTCACTAGTGTGTGAATTGGATTTGTGTTGCTTACAAAGGTGTCAGGGAGAAATGTTTTGGCTCCATGTTTATCTGTAGTTGTGCTTCAGATCTTACGATTCTAAAGGTATGTTGATGGTGTTGGTCTCTTTCCTATGTCAAGAGGATTCATGGTTTGGTGCTTCGAAAGATGGTTTTTAGAGTTATAGTGTTTCGTAGAGTGGTTTGAGTGTACAAGTTGTGTATATTTTGAAGGTGTAAGTTGGTGAAAAGAATTTGTTGAATTTTAGGTGGTTGTGGACTATTCTAGATTGTCTAGAAGCGTGGTGTGTAATTTTCAAGTCCTCCTTGGATTTGAGGAAGTGTGTACTTCAAAGTTTAATGGTGTTTGCATGGGTAATGACTGACCTGGTGTTTACACTACATTCAAAGATGTTTAAGTATTGATTACGGTGTAGCGTGGAATGTGATTGTGATTTGGGTCCTAATTGAGTTTTGTATTGGTCCACTTTCATTCTTATTTATTGTGGGAATGCTTAGTGCCGACCTATTTTTGAATTTGTAAAGTGTAAGGTGTGTGTTGCCGACTTGGAGATGTTTTTCAAATTGTGGATGGTATAAATGCAAGGTGAGTTGATGCGAGATGAAGTGTGGAATAGAGTTGAGTGTTGTGATGTGAAATTAAGTGCAAAGTTGTGAAATGCAATGCAAGCTATAATGGAAGATCACTAAATAAAGTGACCTGAAGGTATCTTGATCTCTTGAAAGCTACAAGTGTTGTTGGAGCTATTGTGGTGGATTCTTTGTTACATTGAGATCATGTTCTCTGTGTAACATTCTATCTTCTATCTTCTTTCTATTCTGATAGTGAGCCTGAGGTGTGAGCCTTTCCAGACAGTGTGTCCTATTTTGGCAATGAGACTCTTTATACTAGTTTTGCAATTACTTATATTGTGAGCTAATCCTCATTGTGGTTTTTCCTTCCTAGGGTTTTCCATGTAAATTTGGTGTTCTCTTATGTATGGTGTTGTTTAGTTTCTATTATATGCATTTCATGTTTAAACATTATAACAAATTAAGGGTTTAATGAATGCATGTGGATCTTATTACTATTGAGGGTTTTGATGTTTTGACTAGATACAAATGATTCACCCCCCTCTCATTTGTCTTGTTCATTCAACAATTGGTATCAAAGCGAGGTTCCTTAGAGAAAATCTTGATTGGTTGAGGCAGATTCGAATGGCAAACAAGAAGGAGATCCCTATGTTTAATGGCACATACTATGTATTCTGGAAGGTTAAGATGGAAGGCTATCTGGTTTACCTTGGATTTGATGTTGTACAGGTAGTAAAGACTGAATAGACCATACCTATAAATGGACCGAGCATAAGTAATGAAATAAAGGCCTATGAAACAAATGGTAAAGAAATGTTTGTTCTTTTGAGTAGTCTTGCAAATTTTGAATTACTGAAAGTTATGCATTTGAAAACTGCTAAAAAAGTTTGGGATAAGCTAGAAAGTATTTATGAAGGAGATGACAAGGTTAAACAAGCTAAGATGCATAATCTAAATACACAATTTAAGAATTTGTGAAAGCCTAAAGATGAAACAATTACAAGTTACATGCAGAGGGTTGATGAACTTGTCAATGCAATGAGAGGTCTTGGTGCAAAAGTCAAAGAACCTAAAGTGGTAAAGAAAATTCTCAGAACTCTTCTTGATTCTTACAGTGAAAAGGTTTATGCCATTGAGAAAGTTGCAAATTTTAATACTTACACTAGAGATTAGTTGTATGACACACTAACTACATTTGAAATAAGAAAAATTGGTCTGAATAAAGGTGCAAAAGTGGAGACTGCTTTCAAGGCTAGAAAATAAAAAAACGTTGAAGATTTAGATGGAGATGATCTTGATGATGTAGACGCTAAATTTGAAAGAAGCATGAAAAAGGGCACCGATAAGCACAAAGGTAAATTACCTTTCAAATGTTTCAGTTGCGAAAATATAGGTCGCTATGATTTGAGATGTCCAAATAGAGTTGTGAACAATAAGAACAAAAAAAACAAAGGAAAGATGATCAAGAAAAGCCATTATGTTAGAGAAGATTTTTGTATTTCTGATGATGAATCTGATTATGGAGATGTTGATGATAATGAATGTTTGTATTTGGCTTGAAAAGATGAATCTATTTCTGCTAACTCTAAGAGTTGTGTGAAGGAAAACACTCTGGAGAAAAAGTATAAGACTGGAGGTACTTTGGTATCTTCTTTTCATATTAGATAGGATAAGAACTATTGGGTTATTGAAGTGGTTGCTCAAACCATATGACCAAAGAAGATTAATTTTGTTAAACTTGAAAAATATGATGGATGACTTGTTAAATTTGGAGACGAATCGGGTGCTAAGATTTGTGGAATAGGTTCAATCGGTTTTGAAGGAAAGCATAACATTGAAGATGTTTACTATGTTAAATGTTTAAGGAATAACCTCTTGAGTGTTGGTCAAATGTGTAGAAAAGGGTACAATATTATGTTTTAGGATGATGGATGTGAGATCAGAAAAGGGTCTGGAACTATGATTGTTGCTGGAAAGAGGACAAATGGAAATATCTATCAGCTCAAGGGTGTTGATGGTCATTGTTTTATGACTCAGATTAATGATAACTAGCTATGGCATAAGAGGATGTGTCACATCAATTTTGATAACTTGATTAGAATCAATTGAGTTCAAGTAGTGAGAGATCTGCCAAAGATTACAAAGCCTATCAATGTTGTTTGCAAAGATTGTCAATTTGGAAAACAAACAAGAAGTAATTTCAAGGGAAAAGAACAATCTTCTACTGGATTGTTGGAATTGATGCATACCGACCTTTGTGGTTCTACAAGAGTGAGAAGTCTTCAAGGTGACAGGTATTTCATGCTTTTGATTGATGATTATTCTATAATGACATGGGTTACTTTTCTTAGAGAAAAATTTGCAGCCCTAGATAGATTCAAAGCATTTAAAGTTATGGTTGAGAATGAAATGGATTTAAAGATCAAATGTTTGAGGTTTGAAAAAGGTGGGAGTTCACCTCCAATGAATTTAGCATGTTTTGTGAGAATCATGGCATAAAAAGGCACTTGTCTGTTATGAGGACTCCTTAGCAAAATGGAGTGGTTGAAAGGAAAAACATGACTGTTCAAGAAGCTGCAAGGACTATGATGAAAAAAGCTAACCTACCGAAAGTCTACTAGAGAGAAGCAATTCATATTATTGTTTACATACTTAACAAAGTTCAAACAAAAGCTAACAACAGAAAGAATCTTTATGAGTTGTGGTATAGAAGGTTCCCTACTATTAAGTACTTTAGAGTGTTTGGAAGCAAATGCTATATCAAAAGAGATGATGGAAACTTAGGAAATTTTGATGCAAGGTATGATGAAGGTATCTTCCTTGGATATTCTATGTAGTGTAGAAAAATGTACTCCTTACACTTCACACTTTGTTTGGGCACCTCAATTAAAAAGGACTTAATTATGCCTTAATACAGAGTTGAAAAATGTATCCTTTTACATTTTCACACTTTTTTTGGGCCCTCCTAATCATATTCAACTTAATTATGCCTTAATAAGCCCTATTTTACGTTTACAAGCCTAATAAATTACATTTTATGAAGGGGAACCCCGACAACAATTAATGCCAACACATAATTAAACACCTTGAGCAATGTGTGTTCTAGGAATAGGGACTTGTGACCTATTTGTCCATGGGTAAAAAGGTCCTCCCTAGGCCTTGGAAACCATTTTTGAAACATGTTTTTGTGGTATTTTTATCATCCCAAATTCAAATTTCAAATGTTGTATTGTAATGTTTAATTTTCGAGAAATTAAGGATAAATGTCTATAAATACAAGGTTATTTTATCAATTCAAAACATCCAGCAAGAGGGAAACTTTCACAAGAGAAAATATTATTATCAAGAGCATTGAAGAGCAGAATTATCAAAGATTTATTGCATCAATCAAGATCTCAAGAATCATGTCAAAGTCTTTTGAAATCATGCATGTTTTTGGAGCTAACATTGTGATGTAGGTTTCAAGATCTAATCCAAGCATTCAAGTCAGATATTTGAAAAACAAGATTCAAGCATCAAGATTCACATCCATTGAAACCATTTCATGCAAGATCAACATCAAGATTTCAGTTCTTCAAGGGTTTTATTCAAGGGTTTGGTGAGTTGCAACATTACATTGTTCATTTATCATTCCTTTCATATTTATTTCAATTCAAGGTTTAATTACCAAAATGGGATTTGACCAAGGCAAACCCCCATTCACCAAAACAAGCAATTTTTCCCTCTTGTATTTGTGTTGGAGAATTTAGGTTGAAGGAAAATTGAAGTTGGAGATTTCTAAAGTGCAAAATTACAAAAAGTTGCAAAAGTTGTCAAAGTTGCATAAAAAGTTGTCAAGATCACGGAAGCTTAGATCCTCAGCTCATTTTTTAATCATTTTTGCGTGAAACCAGTGGGAAATTACATCTCAGGCCTGTCTTTAGAGGCTCCCAAAAATTCAGTTCAAAAAGTTGTCTTAGGACCCATTCACCATTTTTGGATAGGGGGTCTTGGACACTTTAGCCATTTTTGGACACTCTGCAACTAATTTTGAGGTAAGTTTTAAGTGTCTTCCACTCATCCAATTTGCATAAAATTGACCGTTTCTATTAGATCTATTCTTCATCTACATGAATTAGGTCTTAAGTTACAAATTTTAGGTCTTTTTCTATTTTATTTTCATCTCCCAAAAGTGTTGTTTGAACTTTACCCCCTCTCCACACACAAAGGAAATTGTCAGATCTTCCATAAAATTGACTCACCTAAGGGCTGGAAGTTAATTCTATCTTGGGGGATCTCATTTCCTAAATGGAATAGAAAATAGGTAGGTTCATTACACCCCATTTTGCACTTTCTATTTATAGTAAGTTTGGTGAAACATTCCAAATTTAGTATAAAATCATATGTTTTGATGACCCTACCCTATTTTTATATATTTCATTATGGTGAACTTGACTATTTGAACATTCTAATTTCTGATTTGGAGTGCATTCAAACCATAGATCTAGGATTTGAATTAATTCATTGCATTTATGGTTTCTAAATTTGGCATAAAGTTGCATTGCATTTAGGTGTAAACTTGCATTTTGCATTCATTTTAAATCTGAGAATTCAACAAGAATTGCATAATGTTAGATTGATTTTGCATAGTATTTACATAATAGAATATTTTTAGTCACTTAAAACAAAAAATTGGATCAAATTCACATTAAAAAATAGGTCATTTTGGTTGTCATTTAGCATCATTTTACACTTGCATTCAACTCTGATTTTCTAGAATTCTGAAACTGTAAGTACCAGTTTGCAACCTAGAATAGAGAACACACAAAACAAATCAAAAATTACATTTTTCATTTAAAAAAAACCTTGAATAGAGACCCATTCACCCATGGGTGAATGAGTCCTTTAGGGCCTATAAAAGCCAACTTTTCTAAGAATTTTGTGGTTTTCTCCACTTCCCAGATTTACTGTTAAACCATAGTTTTAATCTAGAAAATTTCAGGAATGTCTATTTTATGCATTAGGTTTAAATCATCCATTTAGTGTATCCATTTTAAATCATTCCAAAATTTATTTTAGTATTGAAAATCATCATATTTGTAGGAAAATTGTTTATATTTTTGAAGCATTGCATAGGTTAGATAGATTATCTTTCATTTTTGGCACAATTCTAAAATGTTAGGATCTTTTCTTTCCGAATATGCTAAGAAAAAGCTCATTAACAAGCATGTTAGTCCTTCTTCCAATATATTTCCTAGTTATGAGAGTCTCTTAGTGCAAGAGAGTGAAATTGTTGACACATTCCTTAATTCCACCTCCCCTAATATCTCTCCTATTTGTGAGAATGTTTTAGTGAAAGAGGATGTAACCATAGACAATCATGACAATAATAGTTTCCCTTCTCCCAATACCTCTCCTACTTGTGATGAAGGTATTTTGGTGTTAGAGGATACACCCATTGAGAGTCATGACAATCTTGAAAGCTCCTTTTCTAAAAAATATCCTACTTGGAAAGATATTATGGCACAAGAGAATGAGATCATTGATACATTTCTTAACATCACTTTACCTATTTTGCATTCATTTCCCACTTGTGAGAATGCTTTAGTGAAAAAGGATGAAATCATGGACAATCATGAAAATCACATGTGTTCTTCTCCTAGTATCTCTCCTAGTTGTGAAGAAGATATTTTGGTGTTAGAAGATACACTCATTGAGAGTCATGAGAATCTTGTTTCTCCCTCTCCTAATGCTTCTCCCATTTGGGAAGATATAATTGAACAAAAGGATCCAATCATTGATAAGCAATAAAATGATATTTGTTCTTCTCTTGATGCCTCCCCTATTTGTGATGAAGTTAACTTATGAAATCTAACCACAAAATGTGATCAACATCTTGTTTTCTCCTCTCCTAAAAACTCTCCTACTAGGGTAAGTATCATGGTGCAAGGGAATGATAGAATTGATGCATGTATTTCAAACAATAGTAATGTGTCTTCATTAAATGAATATGATGAGGTAACATTAGACTATCCTTCGCTAAAAGATAATCAAAATAAGGATAAGCCTGCTGAGGTTCTGAACATTAGATATCCCTTTGGGACCTCCTACAAGTCCTCTAATTCCTAGGCCTCATACAAGTATTAGACCTCCCATGTCATCTCCTAAGCCACTTCTTACCATTTACCCACCCTCACATCAACCTAAAGTTCAAAAAAAACCCATTCTTATCTTAGAGCCACCTAAAAAGCAACCATTATCCTCAAGAGATAGATATCTAGAATTTTACAATGCAACTTGATAGTAACAATATTTCGAAGCAATCAAGTTATAATAACATTGATCACACATATAACACAAGGAACAATAGGAAACTTCAAACCACTCCCATTTCATTACCATTTCCTCAACCTATCTTGCCTAGGGCTTCTCATTTGCCTTTACGTAGTGGAAAGGAGTATGATCTTGTTGAACAACTTAAAAATACTCCCGCTAAGATATCCTTATGGGATATTATTCAAGCCTCACCTAATTATTATAACATGCTTCAAAGTTCTTTACAACAAGTTCCTATCATTCCTAATGTGCAACCAAATATATAACAACCCTAATTTAAGGAATAAATTCAGACATTGTTTTCCACCAAAGTGAGCTACCTCCTTTGGAAGTGCAAAAACAAAATGAAGATTTCATGATAATAGCTATTATTAATAGGACTGGGATAAAGAGCTTTTGTTGACAATGGCTTATCCCTTAACGTGTGTAGCATAAACCTTTTGGATAAGATTCTAGTAGATAAAATCCAAATACAACCAAACTCTTTATCAATTTGTGGATTTGATAACATAGGAAAGCAACCTCTTGGTGTGATCACATTACCTATTACAATTGGAAAGGCCACATTGCAAACTCCTATTCATGTCATGCCCAATAATCTTTCATATATAATCTTCTTTTGGGTAGACCATGGATTCATGAAATGCATGTAGTGCCTTCTACTATTCATCGTATAATGAAATATGTCTATAACAGCAAGGTTTATACAATCAAGGCCAACCTCTAACTAGAAAATTTGCACATTGAGAAAGACTAGGAAAGTCCTTTGAAAACATTGACACCAACTACAAAAGTGGAACCCATGCAAGAGGAACAAAAAGAGAAAAATATTGAAAAAGTCACAAAGCTATTGGATGATGACTGGGGTTCCTTAGAATTTACACCTACATTCATGGGAGAATACAAGGTCATAACAAAAGATTCTGAAAAGAGAAAAGAAACAACTGTAATTTCAACACAAAATTCGAAAGAACCTTCGAAAGCATCCACTTCAACCACTTTAGAAGAAGAAACAAATTACACAACAAACTTTGATGAAGTTGATTATGAACAACCATTGAATCCAAAAGAAATGGAAAAGCTTTATGGAAGAGGCTATGAACTTATGAAACAACTTGGTTATAGTGGAAAAGGATGTGGTTCTAGAGAATAAGGTATTTGCGTATAGGGCCTAACACACAAGAAACAACTAGTGGTCTTGGTTATTTTCCTTCAAAAGAAACATAAGCATCAAAAAATCCTTCACTCTTGATACCAACACTATTACAAAAGATTCTTCAAGACAACTTTAACCTTGGTGCATCCTAAATTGATAGAAACAAGTAGTGGTCTTGGTTATTGTCCCTTGAAAGAAATGAAAGAATCAAAGAAATCTTCACTTAATATCAATGTCATCACACAAACCACTCCTAGGAAATCTTCAACACATGTCTTAGTAATGATCTGGGTTCATTAGATCTACACTCTCTTGTACGGGAGAGTACAAAATCTCATAATCTAAAGAGTCTTGTGTATGTATGACACCTTGTACTAAGCAAGAGATATCTTTGTTACAAAATAGAGGAACATCTTCTACTATTGATCAAGAGAGTACCTTGTCAAAGCTTCTCCAAGCTCGCATGATATCTCTCCCTCCAAGAACATGAAATAAATTTTACAACAAAGTTCATTTTGTGTATATCATAGAGTTCATGGTCATTCTACTAATGAATGTAAGGCTTTGAGTGATAAAATTCAACATCTTAAGGATTGTGGTGCTCTTCCTTGTGTTGATGCACCTACTTCCTCTAATTGATACTTATTTTCATCCTATCTTGTTGCTCATCACTATGTGGAATTAGTAGTTTTATGTGTCTTGCTCATTTCCATTCATGATGGACAATATTACGTGCAACCATATCTCTCTTGGAAGCAACATGATAGTTCTTGGTGGTTGTCTTTGTCTCTATGATTGGGGGGAAAGGATATCTAGTTCTTTGAATGATGCATTTTTTCCAAGGATCCCCTCTTCCTTTATTTCTACTTAAAATACCAACATATCAAGTATGTTGACATTTTAAGTGGGGGGAATATTTTCCCCCGTTCATTGTTTGCATGCAGCCTACTTAGTGATGATATTATACATCTCCTAGAAGATGTGAACATTTTATTCAAAGTGTGGTCTTCTTACTTCATGTGATGTGTCTTCTTTGTGGTGATATTATGCTTGATATCCTTCAATAGCATGACCTTTGTGAGCATATGATATTCCTCTTAGTGGTAATGCTATGGTTGGTATTCGCTAAGGTGTGAATATTTTATCCTCGACTAGTCCTCTCTTGGAGACATTAGGCATGATGTTCCCTAAAGAGGAGACATAACATGAACTAAGAAAAACCTCTTTGAACACACCTCATCTTATTTGCATTTTATTCATGATTTCTTAGCATAGCGAAGCTTGCTAGCATTATGAAGCTCGAAGTTCATATTGTGTGGTGCTTTATCAAAGTTATCAGGAGGCGTAACTTTGGTATGGTTAGTACAACATGAGCCTATAGAATTGGTATGAATTTCTCATTGTACGGTGAGAGCTTGTAGACATGGCATGAATTTCTCACTTAGCCACTTCCTAGGGGCTCACCTAGTGTATATCAGAATGCACTAGCCCTTGTGAGTGCATTTTGTTTGCATAGTGGATAGTGGGTTTCACTTGTAAACGTTTTTGGAAAAAAAGCTAAGGTTTGATCCAAATCGAGTTGGACAAACAGTCGAGGCTTGATCCACCCCTTTTATTTTTCTTTTTTCTTTCTTTTATTTAAGTCTTGACATTATATGTTTGTGTATCTTGTCTTGTTGCTTCATACCATACATCTTGTGTGTGTCCCTTTGTGCTTGTGTTGGTTTTCCATGGGATCTGGGATCCTGGGGGCTTGGCCACCTCCTTGATCTTTGTCATCATATCACATCAATATTGTTGCACTTAGACCCCTCTTGATGGATATTTGTCTACTTTAGTGTGAGTTTGATGCAAGGTCATCCTCTCACTAAAGTGGGGGATAAATTTAGTGTAGAAAAATGTACTCCAAGTACATGTTCACACTTTATTTGGGCCCCTCAATTAAAAAGGACTTAATTATGCCTTAATATAGTGTTGAAAAATGTATCCCTTTACATTTTCACACTTTGTTTGGGCCCTCCTAATTAAATTAGACATAATTATGCCTTAATAAACCCAATTTTACATATACAAGCCTAATAAATTACATTCTTCGAAGGGGAAACTTGACAACAATTAATGACAACACATAATTAAACACCTTGAGCAATGTGTGCTCCAAGAATAGGGACTTGGGACCCATTTTCCCTCCCTAGGCCTTGGAACCCATTTTCAAAACATTTTTTGGTGGTATTTTCATCATCCCAAATTCAAATTTCAAATGTCAGCTTGTAATGTTTAATTTTCAGGAAATTAAGGATAAATGTCTAAATACAAGGTTATTTTATCAATTCAAAACATCTAGCAAGAGGTGAACTTTCACAAGAGAAAATATTATTGTCAAGAGCATTGAAGAGTAGAATTATCAATGATTTATTGTAGCAATAAAGATCTCAAGCATCATGTCAAAGTCTTTTGCAATCATGCATGTTTTTGGAGCTAACATTGTGATGTAGGTTTCAAGATCTAATCCAAGCATTCAAGTCAAAGATTCAAAGCAAGATTCAAGCATCAAGATCCACACCCATTAAAGCTATTTCATGTAAGATCAACATCAATATTTCAGTCCTTCAACGGTTTATTGAAGGGTTTGGTGAGTTGCAACATTGCATTGTTCATTCATCATTCCTTTTATATTTTACTTCAATTCAAGGTTTAATTACCAAAAAAGGGTTTGACAAAGGCGAACCCCCATTCACCAAAACAAATAATTTTTCCCTCTTGTGTTTGTGTTGCAAATTTTAGGTTGAAGGAAAACTAAAGTTGGAGATCTCTAAAGTGAAAAATTACAAAAAGTTAAAAAAGTTGTCAAAGTTGAATGAAAAGTTGTCAAGATCACAAAAAATAAGATCCCAAGCTCATATTTCGTAATTTTTGTGTGAAACTAGTGGGAAATCGCACCTCAAATATGTCTTTAGAGGATCCCAAAAATTTAGTTCAAAAAGTTGTCTCAGGATCACAATTTTTGGATAGGCAGGTCTTGGACACTCTAGCCATTTTTGGACACTTTGAAACTGATTTTGAGGTAAGTTTTAAGTATCTTCCACTCATCCAATTTGCATAAAATTGGTTTTTTTGTTAGATCTCGGCTTCATCACATGAATCAGGTCTTAGGTTACATATTTGAGATCATTTGCTATTTTATTTTCATCTCCCAAAAGTGTTGTTTGAACTTTACCCCTTGTCCACACACACATAAAGGAAATTGTTAGATCTTCCATAGAATTGACTCACCTAATGGTTGAAATTTTATTCTATCTTCTGGGATCTCATTTCTTGAACAAAATAGAAAATATGTAGGTTCATTACACCCCATTTTTCCCTTTCTATTTATAGTAAGTTTGGTGAAACATTTCAAACTTAGTATAAAACCCTATGTTTTGAACCTCCAACCTATTTTTCTATGTTTCATTATACTAAAAGAAAAGCTTACAGATGTTACAAAAAAAGGCTAAGAAGGATATTTGAAAGTGCAAGTGTCAAGGTTCATGAAGAATTAAGAAATTCGGTGGTGATAGATGGATATGAATCAGATGAACTTGCTTGCAGAGGAGAAGAAGAAAAAAACTAAGGAAAATAAAGTACAAAATGAAGAGGAAGAAGCTCTAAAAAAGATCCCTAAGACCCCTAAGTATGTGTAGAGAAATAATTTCGAATAATAAATCATTGGAGATAAAAGAAAAGGTGTGTTGACAAGAAGAAGAGTTGTTGAAGCAGAGGTAAATCTATGTTTACTTTCTAAAGTTGAACCTAAAACAGTGAGTGAGGCATGCAAAGATGAATATTAGATGAAGGAAATGGAAGAACTTATGTAGATTGAGAAGAATCAGACTTGGGAACTTGTTCCTAGACTTGAAAAAAAGAACATAATTGGTACTAAGTGGGTATTCTAAAACAAGCTGAATGATAATGGAGAAGTTATAAGAAACAAGGAAAGGCTTGTGTGTAAGGGTTACTCACAAGTTGAAGGAATATAATTTGAGGAGAAATTTGCTCAGGTGGCTAGAATGGAAGCAATCAAGATGTCTTTGGAATTTGCAATAAATAAATATTTTAAAGCTTATCAGATGGATGTGAAGTATGCTTTCTTAAATGGAGAGCTAGAAGAAGTATACATGGAACAATCAGAAGGATTCTAGTTGTCAGACAAGTCTAATATGGTTTGTAGATTGAGGAAGGCATTGTATGGATTGAAGCAAACTCCTAGAGCTTGGTATGCAAGGTTGGACAAGTATTTGATACATCAAGGATTCAATGAAGGCACCACAACTAGTAACCTTTACTTTAAGGTTGAGAAAGATTAAATATTGAGAGTGCTTGTGTATGTTAATGACATAATTTTTGGAGGAAATGAAGTGATGTGCACAAAATTTGTAGAAGAGATGCAAAAAGAGTTTGAAATGTCTATGTTGGGGGAGATGAATTTCTTTCTTGGTCCACAAATCAATGAAATAGATAAAGACATATTCATTTCACAATCAAAGTATGTTAAGGAAATGTTGAAGAAGTTTGGAATGGAAGACTCCAAACCAATATGCACTCCTATGGTTACTGGTTGCAAACTAAGTAAGGATGATGAATCCCCTAAGGCTGATCAAAGCAAATATAGATCTATGCTTGGTGGACTGCTATACCTAATTTCTACTAGACTAGATATCATGCATGTAGTTTGTCTTGTGGCTAGATTTCAAGAAGATCCTAGAGAGACACATGCTGTAGTTGTGAAGAGGATATTCAAATATTTGAAGTGCAGTCTAGATTATGGCTTGTGGTATCCTAGGGATACTAATTTCACATTGATTTTTTACACAAATGTAGATTGGGTTGGTTGTGTGGATGACAAGAAAAGTACAAGTGGTGGTGCATTTTTTCTTGGATGTAGATTGGTATCATGGTTAAGCAAGAAACAAGATTTAGTTTCATTATCTACTGTAGACATGTAAAATTGACTTAACACCTATCACTCTTGAAATCAACTTGAAATGTCTAGGAACGACTCAGAATCATTTTGAAACGTCTCAAAATGACTCCAAATCAACTTAGAATGTCTCAGAATGACTCCAAATCAACTTGGAATGTCTCAAAATGACTCTGAATCAACTCAAAACATCTCGAAATGACTCTGAATCAACTCAGAATGACTCTGAATCAACTTGGAACGTCTCAGAATTAACTTAGAACATCTCAAAACACCTCAGAATCATCCCACAATCATCAAACAACATCAAACAACATCCAAAACCAAAATTTCCTCTATTACTTGAATAATACAACATTATTTAATGAATTCACTTTTTCATCATTCTCGACAAATTAAATAAAATACCGTTTATTTAATAAAGTCTTGAAAACCCTAATTCTACTATTAATTGAATAATACAACGTTATTTGATTAATTCATGTTTCATCATTTCAACCAATTAAATAAATTACATTTATTTAATAAAGTCCTAATCTAATCTTATTTTGTCCTAATTAGTCAAACAACACCAATTTATTTGATCACCTCACTAAATCACCTTATTCCCCTAATTTGATTAAATTATTAAATGATAATAATTTAATTATGACACTTTCCCTCCAAAATTTGAATAATCAAATCAAACTATTCAAATCAATTATCAAAAAATCAAACACAAAGATGAATTAATTAATCAAATTAATTAATTAATATTCCTCACCCACTTTTCGATTGAGAAAATCATGGGTTGCTGACTAAGCAATCTAATTTTGCTAACTAGTCAATCTATTTCCTAACTAAAATCAATCAATTGCTAACTGATCAATCAATTTTTGATTGATCAATCTAAACCCTAACTAGCCAATCTAATCTTCAATCACCCTAATTGTGCAAATCAAATTTGCATAATCTTCTCATGTCTAAATCCTCTCAACACATGTTGACTGTTGATCTGGATATTCTCCAACGTGATCCTGATTGTCGATTCAAAATCTCTTTTCCTATATAAAAAACCTCTCTCCTCACAAATATGGATCAGAGAATCAACATACTTTTGGAACAAAGTGCTATCACAATCACAATTGATAGAGCTTCAACCTTTTTTGATCAACCAAGCATCGTTCATCAAGCTTTTGCACATGAACAATGGAGGCTTTGAAGTGATACGAACAACCCAACATCATGCAAATACACTCCAACATGGGATGGTAACCTCTCCTTTGCTTTTGAATTCATTGTGTTAATCTTAGGATTTCATTTCGTAAGTTCAAATAGCTTAGATTGTTCATTTCATGAGTGATGGAATAGGAATAGATTAAGTGTTTTTGGATTAGATGGATTCTAATTTCAATTTTCAATCTTGATCTTGCTTTGTGTCTTCCAATGGATTCCTTCCCCCTCAAACATTCTGGCATGCCCGGTGGGACCTAGGTTCTCCTTATTAACATTTTTATGAGCAAATTTGGAGTTACAGGGTTCTGACAACATTCAAGAGAAGTTTCATGCTCTGCCTAGCAAATTCTCGCTTTTGGCTAATGAAATTTTTGAGCATTTGTCATAGAAAGCTCATAGTTTTCCATATGAATTGTGCTTTTGCAAATTTCTGGGTTTGCACCTGCACAGAAGATCTGAGCATTTGCTTCTAGAACTGAGCATTTGCCTATTTTCTGAGCATTTGCAAAAAAAAATTTGAGCATTTAATTTTTTCCTAAGCATTTGCTCTGGAAGACAAGTGCACAGATCTTGCGCTATTTTAATGAACCTTCTTGCTAAATTTTTACTTGTTTTGCAGGAATTAATGGATTTTTATGTAAGATTTGAAACATATTAACTTGTTTTGTGCAAGGAAGACAATCAGTCCAAGAGTTTTGGAGCCACAATCTTTTTCTAATTAACTTAGGAAAAAAATTCATTTGGTGCACTAAAATGAACAACAACAACTCTCACATTTGATTTTGGTGTTGTTAAAATGAACATTTTAAAGCTTTCTAAGTTAGGAACCTTCTTTTGGTGCTCTAAAATGAACAAAAACAACTCTCACATTTGATTTTGGTGCTTTTTAAAATTGAACAAATTTGAATCTTTTCTAAGTTAGGAACTTTATTTTGGTGCATTAAAATGAACAACACAAACTCACATTTGCTTTTGGTGTTGTTAAAATGAACCATTTTAAAGCTTTCTAAGTTAGGAACTCTCATTTGGTGCTCATAAAAAGAATGAAAACACTTCAATTTTGGGTTCTAAAAATGAACACATTTCATGTTTTCATTGTAGTACCCCTCCGTTTATGCTTATGCTTTCTGTTGATACCTTTTCATACTGTTAGACTTATGATGTTTTGTTGGATATTGTGATCGCTAGTTTTGAGCGACGGTGGATTATTCTGTGACATGATGATACTTTTTTGATGATTATTGATTTCAGACATGATTGAATTTAGCGTAGATGTTTATTTTCAGTTGTTATTGATATGTATATGTTTATAATGGACTAACAACATTTATTTCGTCAGTTTGCTGTGAAGTGTATTGGTGTGGAGAACAGAATCGCATCACTCACTTGTGAGTGCCCTGCGATATCTGTGATTTTATCCGCACGGTGTGTCTGTTTAATGCTTTATATATATATATATATATGTATGCACGTTATTTGCTTGGTTGCAGGATTTGCAGGTACATGACACCGACTCCACCTGTGTAATCAGGTCTGAGCGTGTCAAGACTCAACGAAAATGTTGAACGGGAGATAGTAGTTAGGTTTATCCTAGTCTAGTCTTTAACCTTGGTCTTAGTACATTGTCAGTTTTCAATTTTGAGTCATAGGTTGTATTGTATTTTCTGTTGGTCAAATTGTTTTGAAAAGGTAAATATTGGTTAATTTTTAATGTTGGAATCTTGTGCTTTAATTATTGTTATTTAATTAATATTTAAATATGATTGAAATTTACTTACTTGATAATTTAATACATTAGTTAGCTTATTTGGTTAAATAGTTGGTCTTAAAAAGATTAAACTATTTTAATTAAATAAATTAATTAATTAAGTTAAATTATTAAGTGTGTAAATTATATTGTATTTAAAAGAATTAGAAAATAAAATAAAATAAAATAAATAAAATGCATGTGAATGGAAAATTGATTTTCAAATTTCAAATTTAAATAAAATAATAATTTGCATGCAAAATTAAAAAGGGCAAAAACTGCCGAGAAGTTGTTGAGAAGATATTTGCAACTTCTCGACAAGTGTGGAAGTTGCATTAATTTGGTTGTTGAAAATTTTGTTACGGAGAGGTTATTGTGGATCTCGGGAAATCACAGAGGTTGTTAAAAAAATTTCACGGGGATATTTTTCTGAAGACTAGCAAAAATTCCCTTACTGTGAAAATTATAATTTTTTTTCTTAGAAGTTGTTATCTCTCTGTTTTATTTTGGTTGATCTTGGAATTGGAAGAACCTTTGGAGAATTCTTGGTGGTTGGTTGTGCTTTCTTGGATTTGGAGATTTTTTGTGAAGAAGATTTTTGGAAATTCTACGCTACAGGCAAAAGGGGAAATCTTCTACAGGCAGTTATTTTATTCCAAGTATTTTCCTGTTTTTGATTGTTTCTCTTCTTTAAAAGTTAATGAATTTAAAAAGAAGAATTTGTTGTGTTTCCTGTAAATATTTTGAGAATCTTGTTAGATTTGGATGAACTGTAGAAAATTTACAAAGAATACAGGAAAGAATTTTTAGAGAATTATTTTAAAACATAGTTTCTGTTTAAAATATATTTAGGGAATTTGTTGAAATGAATTTGAATTCATTAGATGTAAATCTGCTGTGAATTTAGCTAATAGATTTTGAGGAATATTTATTTAAATGTACAGTTTTCTCAATTTATTCTGTAGAAAAGAGAAAATATAAATATTCCCTGTGAGAAATATTTTCACAAACACAGAATTATTTTACTGTTACAAAACCTGTTATATATATATAAATTATATTGCAAACTTAGATACATGTGAAAATTTTCTTCAAGGTTCGTACGCCGTACAGGCATTTATTTTTATTTTTTATAAAATTTTCGGATTGAAATCCGATGAGCGGAATGAATTCCGCATAAATTTTCTATGTTAAAAAAAAAACGAATTAAAAATTCGTATGAAATTATCCACACAGGAGGCGGTGGGGAAGGCGCAGGGGCCTCCCCACGGCTGCCCATATGCAGCAGCGGTGGCTGCGAAGGCAGCCCTGCGCTGCCTTCACAGGCAGCGCATAGGCTGCTGCCGCCGACACCGCGACCCTTTAGGGTCGGCTGCATAGCAGCCGAAACCCTAACTCAAGCATTTTGTTTTAAATTCGAAATTTAAAATTTTAATTTGTTTTATTTATATATAATTTAATTATAATATATATATATATATAATATTTATATTATATATTATATATATAATATATATTATTATAATGTTATATATATTAAATATTTGTATTTTAATTGAAAATAATTATTTTAATATGAATATTTTAAAAGGTTAGTTTGTTATTATAAATTTAATTTAAAAGAATATTTATATATGTGCATATTTGTGTTGATTTTAAGAGTGATATTTTGTAAATAAATCAATTAGATATTTTTGAAAATATAAATATCACAACTATTTGCAGGGATATGTTATTGAACAAAGCAGATTTTTTTTTTTTAATTGAATAGGAAAATAAACTTAATTTTAGTTGAATTGTTTTGTTCATTCTATTTTGATTGGGTGGATTTAGTATATCCGAATTATAGATAATTGATGTTCTTGACTTATTATTATTGTGTTATTTTGGGCAAAATTGGAAAAGTTTTTGTAGTGTAAGCCTTCCAGAATGAGTTATGTAAAAGGGTGATAATTGTCCAATGTATTTCTTAAATTGACTTGGGTTGTGCAAAAGTTAAACATGGTGTCTGATATTGTTAAGGTTTATTTGTCATTGTGAGACGTAATTTGTGCACTTGGTAAACCCTAGTCATGAAACTTAGAAACCCTTGTTATGTTTAGGGGAGTGGCTATTTGTAAGGGCCGACACACAAAGTGGTGTCAGGGTAACTTACAAGTAGTTAGTAACTCAGTGAAAACTAAAGAACACAGTAGTTAGATCTAAAACATTTAACAAGATGCTTATGCCTCACTTATGACTTTTGAGCTACCATAGTCTTGAGTATAAGTTGAGAAGGCCTGGAATGGCAAATCGGTGTCTCGTTTCCTTAAGAGGCATTCGATTCCGCAACGATATGCAATAGGGGCCGGGTTTCATAAGAGGTTACCAGGTTAACCCAAGGATTGGGGGCCGGAACCTAGGAAGAAACACCAGGGTAACCTTTGCATCGTTGTGATGACACTCCACCTAGAATAACAGTCAACCTTGAGTTTGTGTTTCAATCAATTGTCAAAATCTGGAAGCAATGTGACCAATAGATTGTTTGTACTAGTGTCTAGGGTTAGTAGATTAGGTCTAGGTAACCTTATTACTATCTCCTAGCACGGGGGGTGGACCTACGGGTACCACATGGTTGGGTGGAACGTGCACCTTACTCCGTTGGGTCCCCAGTTTGTGATCATGGCATCGAGAACTTCATGGTTGGAGAACTCGCACATGGATTTCTTCTATACTTTCAGCATTGTATATTGTAAACTTGTATTTGAAAACATCCCTCAAATGTATAAGAGGTGAACAATGTAATTGTATTTGTAATTATTATTGAACTACCTCATCAGGCTGGATGAGTATTGTATATCCTATCAAATGCAATATATGGAAAAATATGTTTGTACTTTATTATGTTAACATGAATGGGAATTTATTATTATGCAATGTTTATCTTTATGTTATTGATTATATGTGCAATGCGAAATACTTTAGTCGCTTATGGAAAACTTAAAGTAGTGTAACGTCGCTTAACCTAAGAATGTATGCAATTAATTAACTTAGTATTAATACTTTAAAAAAAAAAAAATATTACACTTTTATAACACAATTGCAACGTTCTTAGGTTATTAAGACAGGGCATTACATTCATAATTAGGAACCTTTGAATTTGGTGCATAAAAAGAACGCAAACGATTTCCATTTTGTTGACGCACACTCGATTTACATTTGTTGACCAAGATAGGACCAGGCCCGATTCTCTTAGAAACACTTAAATTTTGGGGCTTAAAATGAACAAACTATTTTTTGTTGTTTTCACACAATTGCTATCTTAACTGCTTGATTTCCTAAACACTTCAATTGGCGCAAAAATAAAAAGAACATTTTGTTTATGTTATTCACATATTTTTGGGGATAACACCACTCGAGGTGTTTAAAATAAATCAATTTGCTATGAATTGTATGTCGTGTATTCATTGATTGGCAAAGCTAAATGTCTGTCTTCTCCCCTCACACATTTTGGCAATCTTGGGTGATCGAGGATATTTTGAACTTTGCACTTTTTTTCAAGCATACCTTTTTAGAGGGCCTACCTACTTGAGGAATCTCCCATGTCGGAGGACTCATGGGAAAACCAAGTGGTACTTTCATTTTGGACCGCTATATAAATCTTTTGTGAGTGTGAGGAAAGTTCATCACTCGTCGGGTGTGGATGTCCTATATCGACGTATTCTTCCTCAATATCCTCATGATGCATAAAAATCCACAAGGGCTAGAAGGTTCTTAATTAAAAAAAATGTTGCATGTGTAGGTGGCCAAAAGTAATATCCCCAGAACATGACTAAGAGCCAATTGTTTTAGAAGCCACTCTATTATCCAAAATATTCTTTGAAAGTGGTGCATTAGAATTTACTTCTCAGAAGTTACTTGCCAAGTTTGATTACAGGCCTGTGCCATAAGTCACATGTAAAATCATCTCTTCGGAGCATGAGGAAAGACCACCTAAAAGGGTGGTGTCTATCCCCTAGGGTTGTAAATGCATGTTTTTGTTAAAATTGCCCATTACATAAACAAAAACAATTGTGACATCAAATTTTGTGTTTGATTTAAAGGAAAAGAACACATAAAAACAAACTTTGAATGAGATGGTTAAACCACAAACCCTTTGAATTAGTGTATACTTGTGAAAGAAGCCCTATGTTTGCACTCCTTGAAAATATTTATCCTTAAAGGTTTTTGAACATTTCAGCTTTTATTTCAGGTTACATTGATCAAAGTAAACACTTTGGTAACTATGGCTTAGGTGTTGTGATTTCACAACTTGAGCTATAGACATTCAGGTCACATAAAGTCCATTCTTTTGAGTCAGTCCAGTGTTGTTCTATCATTTTCCATACTCAAGAACACAAAGGAAACAAACACACAAAAGTTACGAACTGTCATTCCAGCTCTCAGTCTTGAATATTTTGCTAAAACACTAGGAGAAGATAAACCAAAGTTATAAGGTCATTGTTTGAACCAAACACTTGGAAAATCACATTGGTCTCAAAGTCTCCTACCCATTATTCCTATACTACTTATTTGAAATCATAATAAAATAAAACACTAGGATCATTCCTTCACTCAAAAAAATCTATGATATCAACAGTTACTTGGAACTCACAAATAGTTCAAGTATATTTCCCACAACATATCTTCTAGACAAAAGAAGTGGAATATAGACCCTCATTCTTCAACATTTTGATTTCCAAAAAAAAGTAGCCACATTCCAAAACAACACTCAAGCCTTAGGGCTTTTTTTTAGTTTCATAGCAAACCACCTCACAACACCATCACACCTTATGACCATCTGGTGAACCACAACTCTCGTTCAACAACCAGGCCTTGTAGCACCTATTATTCAACCTAGTATCACACACATTGAGGGTGCAAAAAATGACATCATAAGCAATTTGAGAAAATTTATATTTGAGAAAAATGAAACAACCTGTCAGTTTCTCACCACATCAATAATCTTAAATGAAGAGGAAGAAAAAGAAAACATAGCAGTCGGAAGACCTGTATTACTACCTCTTGCATGTCCATAGGTATGATCCTCTTGGAAATATAAACCGAGTGACCTTATGATAGGGTATTGAGTATCAAAACATCCCCGAAACATGTCGATCTATTACCCAAATTACTCTTATCAAGGACCTCACAACATCAAATAGGGCAACAACAAGGATTTCAAAATTACCCTCAAGGAATAAATCTAGAACATCAAATTGCCCTAGATAAAATTGAGAGAGATCTTGAGGAAATTAAATGAAATCAAAATTTGACGTATCGCCAATGTCATGTGCAAAGTTGAAACATTACATATCCTCAACAAACAAACATTATTCCACAAACACCTGAATATCTACATCAAAAATACTTCCAATATTCATAGTATCAAGAATTTTCACAACACCAAGGTGTACCTCAAATGCAATATCAAAATGTACCTCAATTGCAATATCAAGGAGTTCAACAAAATCAAGAGCAAACCAATCAAGAAAAGTCACAGAGGAATGATTACCAACCAGAAAGGAAATTCACCCCTTTGGGAGAAACTTTAGAGGTAACCGTGCACGAACTAGTACAACATGAACTTATCAAAATCAATGACAGTACAACTTATGGTGAACCAAACTTTAAACTTCCTTGGTATAACAAGTACGAACAATGTGAGTTCCACAAAATCAAGGGTCACAATGAACAAATGTGCTACACTCAAAAACCTCATCCAAGACCTCATTGATTAGGGAGAAATAACTATTAAAGGGCCATCTACCAATGACAACGTGGACAATGTATCAACCTCAAAAGTTGAAAGCAACGATCAAGAGCTATCTATCACTGATCACATTGACAATGTCTCTACATCATCCAGTGAGCAAGAGGATATACATCAAGAATTTATTCCCAAGCATGATTAAACTCAATCACCCAAGGCTAGCAATGATTTAGTTCAAAATATATTGACATCATCCAACCTCATGACAACACATATTGATGATCAAGAGACTCCTAAGCCAACACTTACACCCAATGCAAAAAATCTAAGCCAAGAGCTATCACCCATATGCCCACAATTTGAGGAAATCCAAGGATCTTTTATAGGAAATACTTTCTTTGAAATTGATCCATGTCAAGAAAGTGATCCAAAGCATGTCAAAGATGATTCTACACAAAGTGAAGATCAAGAATCCCTATCATCAAAATACTACAATGACTTGGTAGATATCTTCCAAGACATCCAAGGATTTCCAAAAGAACACATCCATATGCAAAGCACACATACATCTACTCGTGAGATGCTTACTCCTAATGGACATGTAAATGATCTTCATCCAAAACAAGAGTCTCATACTCTTGATATCATTACCATGGAACAAGAGTCACCTACTCTTCACATCTGTACACATGATCAAGATATAGCATAATCTATAGACCTATCAAAAAATGATCAAGAAGAAGCATTAAGATCAGAAACATCCTCCAGGCCTGTTGAAGACATCGAGCAAGAAAATATGGAGAAAAGTATCTTAAAATCAATAAAGATAATGGAAAATCTTGAGAAGCAGAGCACTAGGTACATACACCAGTCAAAGAAGCACCGATATATCTTGAAGGGCTGTTAGAATCTGATATTTCATAAGATCAAGTTGAAAATATCAATCAAGAAGTTGTCCTGCATATGGAGGATTCTACTAATGAAAAGCTATCACGTTTGAAGATCCACAACAGAGCAAAGAAGGATTAGCATCTTGTTTCCAAGGTAAAACATATCCTATGGCAAATAAAATTTCTCAACATCAAGACAAAGGATTAGGCCTACATGAACATGGTATCTTAGCACCAGTGCAAATTATTGGAAATCCTAAGCATCAAGGTCTTGGTTATTCAACAAGTAAAGGATCTAAACATATTGGTGATACCTCTATTATTCTAGGGGAAACTTTATCTAATGCAAGCATCAACATAGAGAGCATGAAGAGTCCTTATGATGAAACTGCTACCAACACTACAACTAGCCATGTCATGAATTGTCATCCATGCATATTTCAACCCCATGATCAGGACCAACAACAGGAGAAAAATTTATACCCAAGAACGAAACAAGTCATTGAAGCAAAATAATCAACAAAACAAAATGGACAAGAAAGATTCAAATGGATACAAAAGGAAAAGCAAGAAAATCATCCCTATCAAACTCCATTAGTCAAAGAAACTATGGGGAAAAATGAAAAAGGTAAGTTCATCCATCAAAAAAGTCCAACAATGCAAAGGAAAGCTTCAAGAGTGACCTACAAGGTATATCAAGATGTTGGTCCCAATCGAATTTCTATATCCACCCATCATTGCTCATCATCCCAAGTTTGGAAAATAAAACGTTCCAAACTATCAACCAATCCATCTGAATCTCATATCCCTCAACACATTTTTCCATCCAATATATCCAAATCTCACATTGAACATGTGTTGGCATCAACTCTTTATCATAAGGACTCTAAGGGAACTCTATCATGATGTACGCATCAAGGTAAGGTTAAATCCAGTATCGACAAGGAAGATAAGGATTATCAAGGGATACATTCAAGCACTCATATCCTAGCAAAACAACTCCTCCAAGTAGGATATCGTTGGCACGTCATGACAACAACGACAACCATATCAACACCAACAACATCTACATTAGCACCACCAGGTGATTCAAACATGAGCAAAAAATCATCACCATGATGAAAACCTAGTAAATAGGCGTCTTGTGTGACATCAAAAATCAATAAAAAAGAAGTAAGAAAATAGTCAAGAGAAAAATCGTCCTCCGGTGAAAACCACTATGGTGGCGCTTTGGACAAGTACCGTGATGAAAACCTGGTAAACATGTGTCATGTGTAGAATCAAGCATCTATGTGCACCATTTCAGGTGGAAGCATCCCAATTGATCCATAATAAATCTAATCCATTTTTATCCAAATCCAACTTACCTTGATCTTGACAAATGTTTTGGTATACACTTTACACTTGCTTATGGAAAACATCTTGACATGGGTCACTATCATTGATCCTATCGTATCTAGCATTATTTGAGCAAAGAGGCATTATCCAAAGGGCCATACTCTATCCAAACATCCTATCACAAGATAATCCATCACCTACATTGCTAGACATTGGGGGGTAAGTACTTACATCTTGCTTTAGAATAAATCTTGATCTATGCCTTCTAGCTCACATTGTGATCTAGGCATTGTCTAAACAACAAGGTGTACCACATGGTACCCTTCTGAATTTGTCCCATCAACAAGGTATCCCGCCAATGCACTATCATGGTAGCCTTCAAAACTATTTGTCCCAACAATAAGGTATACTGCCAATGCACTACCAAAGTAACCTTCAAAGATACCAACAACATGGATTATTCCTTCACTCAAAAATTCTAAGATATCAAAAACTGCTTGAACCCCACAACTAGTTCAAGTAAGCTTTTCCACAACATATCCTCTAGAAAAACAAAGTGAAACATCAATCCAAGTTTTCAGTATCTGCTACCCTAGACAAGAGGGTAAAAATCCAAAAACATCATAAAACAAAAAAAGACAAAAACATTTGAAAAACATCAAAAACAAAACAACATCATGGGGTTATTCCTTCACTCAAACAGTCTAAGATATCAACATTTTCTTGAACCTCACAACTAGTTCAAGTAGATTTCCTGCAACATATCCTCTAGACACAGAAGTGGAATATCAATCCAGATTATCAATGTTGTTTACCCAAAAACAATTTATGCTTTGAGTCAAACGGTCGAACTATGTGGTCTCTGTGTGTAGAACGTAGGTAAGGATTGAAATCCCCCGAGACCCTAGGTCAGTCCCCTTAGATTTCCAACATGCTTTATTTCAACTTAGTCAAAAATTTAAAATCCAAAAACATTCAAAACAAACCAAGCGAACTACGAGCCTCTACGTGTACAATGTAGGAAAAACTTATCTTTTATGAGCCCCCAAGGCCCTAGGTTAGTCCCCAGAAAACAACAAAAACATCATAAAAATTAGAAAAAATAAAAAGACCCATCCCGTCCATCAAAATACACAACAAAACATCACCCATAATAAATAAATCATCGCAATCATCCTTTGACGAAAAAGACAAACAAACAGAACAAATATCAACAACTAGAACTTTCAAGAAAACAATCGCAAAAGATTTGGCTATAAACAAACAAAAACATTGCCAAAGTACCAACTACCTATATTTTGACAAGTCCCAACAACATCTTGAGATATGCCTTAACGGATCTGTTCCTACGATAGACATGATCAACACTGGATAATAGCCCCACCCCAAACAGATATGGCAAGTGATAATGCAACTTTGTTTTTATCTTTTTCTAGTCTTAATTTTTGTGATTTATTTTATTGACTCATTCCCAGGATCTCTCAAGGATGTCCATAAGGATTTAGAGAAGAAGGAATGGGGGAAATTGAGCGTCATTTCAATTTGTTGTTTCTAAGATATTTTTGTAAAACTACCATGGCAAATACTTGCTTTATTGAGTGTATGAAAGTTGTGTTGAAAAAAATTGTGTAGCAGTTACATGTTAGGTATTTCACACCTCTTTGTGTGAATGGTCCAAAATTCATGTAGCAGTTGCATGTTAGGTATTTCATACCTCTCTGTGTAAATGGTCCGAAATTTGAGTAGCATTTTCATGTTAGGTGTCCTATACCTCTTTGTGTGACTAGTCTGAAAAGTTTTTAACACAACCCAACTATATACTTTAAACAAAGTTTCTGTATGTCTGGTATGAACAAGAATACTCTTTGTTTGTAGATTCAAAGGACTTCCACGCAATGGGTACAAAGTCACCTTGGTCATTAATACCTTGGTGCATCGTATCTATTTGCTACATCAAACAAGATTGTTCAAAACTATGAAGCCTCCAAGTAAAGCGAAAACCACTCATCAACTACTAACAACATCACATTTCTATCTATCATCAAATATTATCTTCTAACTAACATCCATCCATCCATATCATATGCATACATCATCATACATCGTCATCCATGAAGCATAAAATGAAGCCGAATCGAAGAAGGTATATCTCACATATATCATCATCATATAAAGATGGGAATGTCATAGTACATCATCATTAGTGAAACAAGTGTGATAGGAAAATTCAAAATGATAATGTATATACAAGGCCTCGACTGGGCCAATGAATATATATACAAAAAATCATGTTTGCAATATGTCTCTGAACAACAACATAATAAAGATCAAGTACACTACCCAACAAAAAGGGAAACACTCTATAGAACAGGCTACAAACCACAATTTGTATCTAGTTGTCTAACAAAATGACCACCTGCAATCATTTTAACTCACGATGTTTGGGTTTCACTCTAAACGGGTAAGTGACACAAATGCCACAAAACACGATGACAAACAAACACATGCCAGGGTTTCGAGCAAATGCTAAAGTCAAATGCAACAGGAAAAGTCAAATGCAAGGGTTTTGAGTGAATGCTTAGAAAGCACAAGCAAAAGAAAACTTTTCAAGAAATTGTGAGCTTTTCAGTCAAAGGCAAGGGCGAGGATCTTGGTCAAAGGCGTGGATTTCAATCAAAGGCAAGGATTAAGAACCTAGAGAAATCAAAAGTGAGCTTTCTGGTTAAAGGCAAGATTTTAGGTCAAATGCTTAAAACAAAAGTGAGGTTTTAGAGAAATTGCTTGAAACAGATGCAAGGTTTTAGAGCAAAGGCGAGGATATTAAGAAAAGGTGAGAAAAACGATGCAAATGCTCAGAAAGCATCAAAACTTCGCTATTGACTAGTAATCAAGACATTTTTTACTCCATCTTCAAACGACCATATCTTGGTCATACAAAAGTATTTTTCAGTGCTTTTTTTTAAAATGTGGTAGAATTTCACGATCTTTACAATGGTGTAGGTGGTTTTCAATTTTTCTATAGTTAAATATTCCATTGGGGTTGTGAGCATGACCTAAAACTTGAAATTTTTAGCCAACCTCTCGAGGGGGCAACACAGAGTCCTACCATCATTCCACGAAACACCGAGGCATAGTGGGGCATAATTCTTTTTCAAAATCTTGATCTTAAAAAAAAATCTTTGAAACAAAGCAACTGGTACTTTGTATCAAAGAGGGGAAAAATTTAGACATGTAAAATTGACTTAACACCTATCACACTTGAAATCAACCTGAAATGTCTTGGAACGACTCATAATCAATTCAAAACGTCTCAAAACGACTCCAAATCAACTTGGAACATCTCAGAATGACTCCAAATCAACTTGGAACGTCTCAAAATGACTCTGAATCAACTCGGAACATCTTAGAATGACTCCGAATCAACTTGGAATGTCTCAAAACGACTCTGAATCAACTCAAAATGTCTCAGAATCAACTTAGAACATCTCAAAACACCTCATAATCATCCCACGATCATCAAATGACATCTGAAACCCTAATTTCCTCTATTAATTGAATAATACAACATTATTTAATTAATTCACTTTTTCATCATTCTCGACAAATTAAATAAAATATTATTTATTTAATAGTCTTGAAAACCCTAATTCTACTATTAATTGAATAATACAATGTTATTTGATTAATTCACGTTTCATCATTTCGACCAATTAAATAAATTATATTTATTTAATAAAGTCCTAATCTAATATTATTTCATCCTGATTAGTCAAACAACACTAATTTATTTGATTACGTCACTAAATCACCTTATTCCCCTAATTTGATTAAATTATTAAATGATAATAATTTAATTATGACACTTTCCCTCCAAAATTTGAATAATCAAATCAAACTATTCAAATCAATTATCAAAAAATCAAACACAATTTAAAGGAATTAATTAATTAATATTCCTCACCCACTTTCTAATTGAGAAAATCATGGGTTGCTGACTAAGCAATCTAGATTTTCTAACTAGTCAATTTATTTCCTAACTAAAATCAATCAATTGCTAACTAATCAATCAATTGTTGACTGGTCAATCTAAACCCTGACTAGCCAATCTATTCTTTAATCACCCTAATTGTGCAAATAAACTTTGCATAATCTTCTCATGTCTAAATCCTCTCAACACATGTTGACCGTTGATCTGGATATTCTCCAACGTGATCCTGATTGTCAATTCAAAATCTCTTTTCCTATATAACAAACCTCTCTCCTTACAAATATGGATCGAAGAATCAACACACTTTTGCAACAAAGTGCTATCACAATCACCATTGATAGAGCTTCAACCTTTTTTGATGAACCAAGCATCATTCATCAAGCTTTTGCACATGAACAATGGAGGCTTTGCAGTGATACGAACAAACCAACATCATGCAAATACACTCCAACATGGGATGGTAACCTCTCCTTTTCTTTTGAATTCATTGTGTTAATCTTAGGATTTCATTTCGTAAGTTCAAATAGCTTAGATTGTTCATTTCATGAGTGATGGAATATGAATATATTAAGTATTTTTGGATTAGATAGATTCTAATTTCAATTTTCAATCTTGATCTTACTTTGTGTTTTCCAGTGGATTCCTTCTCCCTCACACATCTACTATAGAGGCTGAGTACATTGCAACAACATCTTGTTGCACATACGTGTTCTGGATGAGCCAAACATTGAAGGATATCAAAGTGGTGTATGATGAAACTATTTTTATCTTTTGTGATAATACAAGTGCAATCAATATTTCTAAGAACCCAGTGATGTATTCAAGAAAAAAACATATTTCAATCAAATATCACTTTCTAGGAGAGAAGGTTGTGGAGAATTAAGCGAAGCTTGACTATTTACCTACAAAGGATCATATTTCTGACATATACACTACAACTCTTCCTAAGGATATTTTTGAGTATTTCCAGGAGAAGTTGGGGGTTATTTCCCCTCCTTCTTCGAACTAGATGCATATAGAGATGCATCGGTCTAGTGGATCTATGGATTCATTCTCTATCCGGACTAATGTTGGTGGCTACCTCTCAAGGGGAGTAGGTAGTGACATTGTTGCAGTATGGAGTGAGTGTTGTCATTTTGCAGAGGTTGCTGATTTGGTTGGTGTATAAGATTTTTAAAGTTTTTTGTTGTGTTTTTCTTGCTACTTTGTTGATGGTTGGCTGCTAGTTATCTTTGTTTATTTTTTAAGCAACATTTTGTAATAGGGTCTTGGGTCCCTTCAAAACCTATTTTACCCTTAATAAAAAATAATGATCATTACCAAAAAATTTATACAAAAGGTAGAAAATACAAAGTATACTTCTCTCACACCACCAAAATATCAAACATAGAAAGACATTCCATTGAAAGTCATTTGAGGCATCCAAGATAGCATAAGGGGAGCATAAAAGACATGAGAAAATTAGGATGGGTTATAAGTACCCAAAATTGCACAAGCGTACATGGAAATATAATGATGGTTTGATGGTTCAACTGATGTGAGTAAGAATCCCTCTCATCCTTTGCAACCTCAATTGAAGCATATTCTTATTGTCTAGGACCCTCCCTCTCTCTTGTTTCATCCTCCCTAGCCTTCCACCTTACTTGCATACCCTTTCACTCATCTAAAATTATACAGTCACCTTTTAAATCATTGGAACACCCAAGCATATTCTTGGTTTCTTGAACCTTCTCTTGGTTTTGTGAGTATTCTTAGGGTCACCTATCTTAGCAAAAAGGGCTACCCTAGCTATTAGAGAGACGACCTTGGCATTGTTGATCAATGCATGAAACTTTTAGTTCTAATCATTTTGCCAAAAAAATTTCTTGGTCTCTAACCTAACTTGGTTATAACTATACCTACTTCTATCAAATCTTGAGTTCCTCCTAATTATTGATCTAATTGATATTTCAAGCCTATTTATACACCCCTAATTGGATTCCCAATGGTTTGTGGTTGTTCAATGCTAGCCTCTTGTAAGAATTTTAATTTTTCTATTTGTTTTTTAGTAGTTGTTTGAATAAGTTAAGAAGTTGATTGTAATGCCTCCAAGACAATATTTAAGTTTTCTTTGCAACATCCTTGCTACATATAGCTTTTGGGCTCTTTCATAATTAGTTTGCAGTTTCAAAGCTTCCATTACAACAACATAATACTCTACCATTTCCCTCTTTGCTTAGTGTAGACACAAAATCGTCCTAACATTATTCCATACTAATGAATCATCATCATTAATTAATTAAATAATTATATTATTTAATTAATCTAGTTCATTGCCAATTAATTAAATAAATATCATTTAACTAGTCTAACCTAATGTCACTTTTAATTAAATAATATTATATATAATTACCTCATTTTTCACTCCATGCCTAATTAAATAATTATTTAATTATTACAATTTCTACCCACATGAATAATTAAATTAAATTAATTATTTAATTTATTTGTATTCCATCCACCATTTTCAGAAAATAAATGCATTTCTCTCACAATTTTTATGATTGTACTAAATTACTATTTTTAGTAAATGCAATATTAGCCATCCATCTTAAATAAATTAAATCTAAACTCTCTATCTTCTTGATCTTAGAAAAGTATTCTCATTCAATCTCTATTGTAGATCCATCCTCAAATCCTAATTGTCCATCCTCACTGTCAAAAATTTATAAATTGAACCATTATCTTAGGCAAATCATCAACCATTTTTTAATAAGTGCTGATGCAATTTTTGACACACCAACATACTTACAAACTATGAAACCTATAAAATGGAAAGAAACAGCCTACCCTCAAGAGTTCATGGATAAATTTAAGAGTAGGAATGTTTCTGGTGTGGTGTAGGAGGTAATGAGTCAGAACAGATGCTTCAGGAGGGGCATTCTCCACAAGAGAAACCCAATGAGGTATCTCCAGGTGGAAAAAACACTCATATTCACTGGCTTCATGGGAGAAGATAATAGAATTTTTCTAAAATCAATTCAATATGGCGAGCCTTTGCATTTCCTATAGATCTATCACAGCCCTGGTTGTGCAAAATAAATAAATTCTTAATCTGTCATTTGTTGTATGTCTCCTACTTCAGATGTCTGCATTAACCAGTCATTGTCTTTGGTATACTCCTCTAGGCAAATATTTGTTCAGCCTCACACTTTCTTTTGTAAGCATTTTACCAAACAGTTCATGTTCCATCATGGTGTGCAAGGCCGTGAACTCTTACTTAATTTGCCTTTGAATTGTTTGTCAAACGATTTATATGCCCGGTACATGTTACAATTTCAGTAGTCCAAGAGACCACATCTCTTTCAGACATTCTGTTTAACAGTTCATGGGCTTAGTCCTTTACATACAGCAGGTCGCCACCATTGAAGCATTATGTCAAACAGATCGCGTGCTTCTCTGTAATTTCTGGAATAACAGAACCTGAATGCTTATTAGTAGAGTTTTTATTAGCGCCTGCACCAGCACCGTGATGAATTGATTTTATATCTAATTCAATTTTTATATTAGAGCTTCATTGATGGTTTCTTTCTTCAAGAAATTAAAACTAAAAATGTTGCTCGGTTCTTAAGACTTCCAGTTTGTTTGTCAATGGAAATAGGAATGGCAGTTTTCTGGACTACTTCCAATGTATTCCTTACAAATTTGTAAACTCCATTAGAAGACAATGATGGTTTGGAATGATCTCCTAGGTCACTAGAATCTATCTCATAGGATACAATTAATAGAGAAGAAAGATGATTTTTCCTAAGATTCATTGCCTGTAATAGGTTCCCCAAAAGCACTTTTTTGGATTCTCTGAGAGCTGCAACAAACCCCATGGGAAGAGAGGATCAGATGTCAGATCTAATAGAGCCTTGAATACATTGCTTTCTTCTGATTCATGGAACTTCTACGAGACTTGGTTAATGTCTTCACATTTTTTGAAGACAGTATAACATGGCATTCTATTTCTTTAATCTTCACAACCCCTATATCATTTCATTTTTTTTTTAACTATCTGGTTGAAATCTTTTCAACTAAAAAACAAAAAAAATGGAAGAGGAGGGACAAATGTTTTGTATCACTGTATGACTTTCACTTCTAGGGTTTGGATTGGGAAATATTATATGGAATCCAGCAATGAACTCAAAGCTTACTCTTTTGAAACTTGGGTAAATTCGAGAAAATATTTGCAATTGGTAATTGTGGAAACTAACAAATTTATTTATCAATATTTTTGAGTCGTTGCAAAATTGAAATAAATCAATATCAAAATTAAATATTAAATTAACATCAAATTTGAATTTTGATTTTAAATTAATTTAAAAAAAAATATAAATATTTTAATCATTTTTAAATTTTAATTTTGATGAAAACTAAAATAAATATATTTTAATGATTAATTACAATGTTTTGAATTGACATTGAAATGTGAAAATAATTCAAATTTTAATATTTTTAATACTTAAACATAAAAATGATTTAAAAAGTTTCAATTATTTAAAGTTGAAACTTTGAATTTTAAATTATTATCATGAATTCAAACTTATGTTCAAAATGTGACGAGTTAAAACAGACTTGCGATGCCACATGAAAATGCATTTGCAAGCACAAGAAGACTGCAATTGTAACAAGTGACATAATATAGAGACAAGGTGCAGAGAAATGACAACTACGACAAGTGTGACAAAGAATGCAACATGCAAACAAAACCTTGACATACGACAAAAAAAACATTAGCAATTAAAAAAGTATATTACAACAATTACAAATGTGACAAGGCATCAATAGGACAAAGTGATGATAATATATAACTAGGCAACAACATGCAAAAAAGTGACAAAAACCAAAAGCACGAATATTGATGCAATTAGTCACACAACCAAGGAGGGATGCCATAAACACACAACACCTCAACAAGACTAAAAAAAGGCTCCCCAATTTGACACAAATTAGATGATGTTGTGTGGTGTTACAACAATGGATACATGTTAAGATTTCTTTGAAGTAGATGCTTCAACAACCACATCTCATCCATTAAGCAAATCTATTTGCAATAATAGAGTTCAGTAACATTGTCTTGTTTGTTGTTTTAATTTTTTATTGCGATTAATCTAAGGTGAACACTAGAATATAATTTAACTTGTTTTTGTATTGTTTTAATTGCTAATCTTCATGTTCACACTTAATTTTCCATCTTCTCATAATTCTTCCATCAAGTGGACTAACTCAGATTGGAGAGGAAAGAAATTGTAGCTATTACTGTAATGTCAAAAATTGCATACCCTTGCAATTTCACTTATGTTTTGTGTTCATTTTGGTGTCTATTCTCTTAGTGTTTCCGTAGGTTCATTTGAACCCTTGCATTAGTCTTTCTCCCTCTCAAGATGTTCAAGCCTCCTATCTCAATGTTACTTTTTCATTTCACCTTTGTTTTACCCTTATGTTTCTCTTGTCTCTCACATTTCTTGAGTGTAAATTGTTTGGACACTAGTGTATCGTGTAGACATCCATGTGTTATGCTTGTGTCCTACAATATTTTTTCATTCAATGGTTGTTTTCGAGCATTTTTCCAATTGTTACCCTCCCAAATAAGTGAAAACAACTCAGGATGAATCTAAACAGCTTGTTAGCCTCTTCCTCTCTATTTGAATCTATTTGTTCTCATTCTAGCTCGCTCTTGGCTCTCTCTTGTATGATCTAGCTTTCTACATTTTGCTACAACTCTCTTAAGCTCACACACAACTCTCTCCCAAGCTCTACAAATTTTTACAACATTCTTTCATAACTCTCTTTTCCTCTTGACTTTCTCAAATCTGTATAGATAATAATATAATATTATTCTAATTTTTATTGTAGTTATTCTATTGCACATTCATTGTAGTAACCCTTAATGTTTTATTTTTGCTTTCCCAAACGTTTGGCCAAGGCTGAACAATTGATGTTTTATTGACACTGTGCAAATATTTAAATACTAGTGTATTGTTCGCAAAATATAGTAAATAGAGGGATGGTAATTTTCAAGATATTTCCACTCAACATAAAATAGTACAATTTGTTTCAATAATTCCTCTGCTCCTCCTACCTTACAAATTTTCAAATTTTGAACATGCCTGTAGGTTCTAAGGAGGCCTATGTCTCTCCCCAGCCTGACCACCGGATACAGACAAGATTCGTCTGCATGCGAATTCTGGGGATGCAGTGTTGGTCTTGGGTAACACCGATGCACTTGCTGGGTCTCCGTCTGGTGGCCATCGGGAGGCTGCCTTTTCCAAGGCTGGCTAGAAAGACATCCTTTCGGGGACTAGAAATAGTGTTCTAGAGACTGTCATTCCTGAGATTATTTAGTCGGATGTAGGCACTGAGCTCTGCCTCCCTGGTGAAGTTATGGAGGAGGTTTCTTTTTCACTTTGGTGGGAAGATTCTTGGCTTTTAGGCCAATGATTGATATGGTCCGTAGATGGGCTAATGATAAATGGAAGTTGAAGGGTAGTGTGACTATTTCGGCAATGCCTGGTGGACTATTTCTGTTTAAGTTTACTGCTGAGGAGGACCTGGTTTTTTTTCCTCTCGGGTACTTGGGCCTATGGAAAACATTTTCTTTCTTTGGCTAAATGGAAACCGAGTTTCGACCCCTCGACAGATCTTCCTCGTATGGCCCCTGTTTGGGTTCACTTGCCTGGCCTTCCGTTGGAATTCTGGGATGAAAGGATTTTTCGGTGGATTGGGAACTCCTTTGGTTGCTTTGTTGTGACGGATGCGGTCAATCAAGAAAAATCTAGGTTGGTGTTTGCCTAATTTTGTGTTAATGTCTCCATTAACAAAGCTCTTCCCAACTTTATCACTTTTAAATCTAAATGGGGAAAGTGGACTCAAGCTCTTGTTTATGAAAATGCCACTTTGTTCTATCAGAAGTGTGGTAAACAGGGTCATGTTATTTCTGATTGTAAGAAGGTTGTTGTAAAGGATGCTCCGTTGAAAGAGAAAAATCCTTCCTGTCCTCTAGAGTTACAGGATAAACTGCTTGACCCAAGCACTAGTGGGGTTGGTGAGACCTTGAAAACGAGTGATTTAGAGGACTACCCCTTTACTGAGGGGCTGAATGAATTGTTGAAATCCCCTGTCTCTAGGGACAAGATTGAAACTAATTCTAAGACTTTAAGCTGCTCCAAAGGGCTGGAGGAGGGTGAAGTATCCCCTCTAAAGGATGTGGATTTGGTGTCGAGCTCCCTTGTTCGTAAGGGGGAGGTAATGTCTAGGTGTTCTCCTTTGTCCGTTGTGTGTTTGGACTTTAGAAATAAGAAGTTGGATGCCGGTGGTGCTGACAATCTTGAATGTGATACCTTGGTTGACGTTTTGGCTTCTTCTCAGTGTTTGGGGGGGGGGAAGTTGACTACCCCCTCTAAGTTAGTGAATACTAACTCGTGTATCCCCACTTCTCAACTGGCTGCTATGGAAGATTGTTCTAAGGAGGTAACTAAGTCTATTATTCTCTCCCCGAACTCTAAATCTTGTTCTTTGATAGCCCAGTCAGAGGGTGATAACTTGGAGGACTGGCAAAGCTCAAAAGGGAAAACGAGGAACAAGAAAGTGGACATTGGAACTAAGAGTAGAGTTGGAAGACCTTCAAAAAGGTTTTCTAGGCACAGAGCCACTGTTAGGGGACATTGCTAGCAGCAGGCAATCTATCCTTGACTCAGCTCACAAGAACAAGAAATGAAGTTCCTTTCATGGAACATGAAAGGACTAAACAGTCCTCTAAAGCAATGTGCCTTAAGGAAATATATTATTGATATGAAGATTGATATCCTTTTTCTCCAGGAAGTCAAAATGACTCACCAGACCTTTTCCTCCACTGTCAATAAAATTTGGTTAGGATCTGCCTTCTTTTATAGTGAGGCGGATGGTGCTTCGGAAGGTATTGCCATCTTGTGGAATCCTTCTAAAATTTTGGGCAAAGCCTTTGCTTTTTCTCAGAATTACCTTGCTGTGACCCTTAAAGCTGATAATCTCACCTAGCACTTGTTTAATATCTATGAGCCCAATTTTAGGGGTGGAAGAAAAAATATGCAGGAGGAAGTGTTATCTTTAATCTTGTTTAACAATAATGCTTTGTATATGGTGGCCAGGGACTTTAATTCCCCCCTTTTTCCTTCAAAGAAGTTGGGTGGCTTAATGGACTATAGTGATAGTATGAATGACTTGGCTGAATTCATTAACAAATCAGGGATGTTTGACTTGGAATTAAGGGCAATCCTTTCATGTGGTTGAATAATAGAAAGGGAAACCACCTTATTCAAGTTTGGTTAGATAGGGTCCTTGTCTCAACTGGTTGGGACCTAGGATGCAATGCCTCCCTTGTCTCCCTCCCTAGGACTATTTCTAACCATAGCCCAATCCTCCTTCAGTGGTTTAGCAAGCCGTTTTTGGGACCACACTCTTTCAGATTTGAGATTATGTGGATGTCTCACCAAGATTTTAGAAAATACATTGAGCTTTGGTGGAGCCACCCAGTTCAAGGCTCGACAATGTATAGAATATCCCAAAAACTAGATCTTATTAGAAAAGAAGTTAAAGGTTGGTCCAAAGCGACTTTTGGTGACTTCTTCAAAAATAAAAGATGGTTAAGGGTAAGCTTGAGGGGATCCAAAAGCTTATGGCCTCGGGCCAATCTCTGCAACCTTTACATGTAGAAGAGGAAAATTGGAGGAAAAAGTGGAAGGATATTTTAAGTAAAGATGAAATATACTAGAAGCAGAGATAAAGAGTCCAATGGCTGAAGGAGGGCAGCAGGAACTCATCTTTTTTTCATAGGACAACCAACAGACATAAGAAGAGGAATACCATTAAGTGTTTGATGAATGAAAATAATCAGGAAGTCAAGGAGGTTGACAAAATTGGGGAGGTTGTTGAACGGTATTTTAGACAAATCTACTCAGATATTGGCAACTCCCCTTCTGATGAGCTTCAGGTGAGGCTTCTGTGGCACCTCCCGCATGGTATAAGTGAACATGAAAATCTTCAAATTTTTACCCCAGTGACTGAGGAGGAGGTTCAGACTATTTTTTTTGCTATGGGAGCCTATAAAGCTCTGGGACTTGATGGTTTCCCCCCCAACTTTCTTTCAAGAATATTGGGACATTGTCAGCTACGATGTTACCATGGTTGTTAAAGATTTCTTCAGGACTAGTAAATTGTAAAAGAAATTGAACAATACTTTTATTGTGCTAGTCACTAAAGTGCAAGATCCTAAGCACATGATTGACTTCAGACCTATAAGTCTATGCAACACCGTGTACAAGATTTTTTCCAAAGTCCTTGTCAACCAATTGAAGCCTTTATTAGACAAAATTATTAGTAGATGTCAGGATGGTTTTGTGCCAAGAAGACAAATCCTGGATGCTGCTATTACGACCCATGAAATAATTCATTCTATGGAGAAAAGAAAGAATCAAGGTATGGATTTCAAACTTGACATTTCTAAAGCCTATGATAGGGTTAGTTGGAAGTTTTTGTATTCGGTCCTTGCTAAGTTTGGTTTTAATGATAGAGTGATTGGCATCATTAGAGAGTGTGTGGAATTTGTCCAATATTCAGTGCCGGTCAATGGGATTCCTTGGGGATTCTTTAAGGTGGGTAAAGGTCTTAGGCAGGGGGACCGCCTTTCTCCCTATCTATTCATTATGGGGGCTGAGGTTCTGGGTAGGATCTTTCTTTCCTTGCTCAACTTAGGGAAGATTCAGGGAATCAGAGCTGCCTCCTCCCTTCCCCCCTCCGTCCTCTAGCATTTTGTTGATGATATGTTTCTTTTTGGAAAGTCCTCAGTGATTGAAGCTAGAGAATGGAAGTGCCTCCTTCAAGATTATGCTAGTGCCTCTGGTCAATGCATAAATTATAACAAAAGTAGTGTCTATTTCTTCAACACTAAGGCTAATCTCCAAGCTAAGATTTTATCCATCCTGGGTTGTCTTAGTGCTTCTCTTCCAGGAACCTACCTGGGTCTGCCGCTAACTGTTAAGGAGGTGTCTCACAACTTTTGGAATAGTATTTTGGAGAGAATGCAAAAGAAACTTGCTGGTTGGAAAGGTCAACTTCTTAGTAATGCTGGTAAACTCCAACTTCTTAAGGACTCCCTTCAAGGAATTCTGGTCTACTTCCTCTCTCTTTTTAGGATTTCAGGCTCCATGGTTGAAAAGATGGAAAGAATTCAAAGATCCTTTCTTTGGACTAGGGTGGAGGAGAAAAAAAGGCTTGCTCTTGTGAATTGGGACACTATCTGTCACCCCAAGTGTCAAGGGGGCCTTGGGATTATTGCCAAGATTGGCTGGAATTTGGTGCAGGAAAAGGTTGAATGGTGTAGAATAATGAAGGCTAAATATCTTAACTAGGGACATTTTTTTAGAGCCTTGGACCTGGTTGGTCTACCTTTTGGTTCTAAAATTTGGAACAACATTTTAAAGTGTAGATCCCTTTTGAAGGAGGGGGTTAGATGGAAAATTGGAAATGGGAGATCAATTAGATTCTGGGAGGATTGCTAGATTGGGGGAAGACCCCTTGTTGACAGCCATTTTAATATATTGAGGGAGCATGCTAAAGATCTTATTGGTACTTACATTGCTGATTATACTTCACCTAGAGCTAAATGGAAAATTCTAAATTTTCCTTTCTTACATTGGGCAAACCTTCTTCCAAAGGTTGCGAAGCTCCAGGAGCTTCTAAATATGGTAAGGATTCCTTTATTTCCCAGGGAGGACAAGATATTATGGACAAAGATCCACTCAAGGGAGTTCACTGTTAAGTCTGCTTACCATCTGCTTCTTAAGTTTGATGGTGATCAACATTGTTGGAAGAAGGTGTGGAATCATCAGTTCATCCCTAAAAACAATTTCTTTTGGTGGACTTCCATTCATGGTAAAATTTTAACTATTGATAACCTTGTTAAGAGGGGCTTTCAATTCCCTAATTGGTGTACACTTTGTAGAGGGGAAGAAGAAACTATCTCTCATCTTTTTATCCACTGCCAATTTGCTTCCCAGGTCTGGCAAAATGCTTTACAAAGGTTGAACATATCTTGGGTATTTGATAGAGATATCCACCAATTTATCTTAAATTGGAAATGCCCCTCCAAACATCCGTTAATCAGATTGCTCTAGCAGCTTATTCCACCTCACATTTGCTAGTGTCTATGGAAAGAAAGGAATAACAGGATTTTCAAAGAGATGGCGAACAATGTGGATGGTTTGTTGATGATCCTTAATAAGCTCCTCCTAGATAACATTTCGACATGTAAATGGAAGACACCTAGTAATCCCCCGACTGCTTGGGATAGAAGCATAGCCACTATTTGGAAATTTCCTAGTGAGTTCCAAATATTTGATAATACCAAAATGATTATCAAGAAGAATACTAAATGGAGAACCCCTAAGTCGCCCTAGGTTAAGCTAAAATTTGATGGTGCGGCTAGGGGAGGTATGGAAGCTGGAGGTGGTATTATCAAGGATCATATGGGTAGCCTGGTGGCTTCTTATGCTGGGAAACTAAAATATCACACTAGCAATTAGGCTAAAGGTATGGGTCTTTTGTGGGGTCTTAGAATTGCGCTGTCACTCGACATCAAGACCATGGAAATTGAAGGTGACTTGATGCTAATTATGGAAGCCACTAAAGGAAAGATGATTGCGGGGTGGTCTTTAAAAGGTATTATTGGGGATATTTTCTCCCTCCTAAATGGACTGCAGGACTTTACTATCTAGCATGTCTATAGGGAGGGGAATGCGACTGCTGATAGCTTGGCGGTGATGGGTCTTGATATTGAAGGGCTAAGGTGTTGGCGAAAAGTTGATTTTTTGCCCCCCTCGGCTCTAGATTTTTTAAGGGAAGATCTCAGCAATATAAATGATGAGCCCTAGAAGGTGTTTACTTATTTTAGCTTGGCTCCTACTAACTTTGGTTAGTATTTTTGGCGGGAGCATGGTTTTGAATAAATGGCCGTTGTGTGAGGTGATGGATATCATGCAATTGTCCTTTGGAATGTAGGACCTCTTTTAGGCCGATGGAAAGGTGAGTCTTTCTACCCCTAGTGGGCGATGGGGTCATCATTTTTTGACCCCCCTAAATTTTCGTGTTGAGCCTCATAATTTAGTGAATTTTGTTAGATTTTTTGAGTTGGCTAAGTTTTACGTCAATATTATGCCCTTATGTGCCTTGGACAATTCGCACGAGGGAGCTGCTACCTTCACGTGGGATGTGAGCTGTGGCATTTATTGCCTTCTTTTTTGACTTTTCATGTCACTTCTCACTGGCCTTTTCCTCTTATCTCTTGTGCCATCTCTTGTGCCCTGGTTATCTTTTTACTGTTAAGGTGGTCTGTGACTTTCGTGTGGTCTCTATGGGCGGGGACAGAGTGTGCGTGGAGCCAAAAAAGTGTGACGAGTGGAAGGCGAATGCCACTATTTGGCACATTTACAAAGAGGGAGGCATTGCCTAGTATATGGAGGCCATGACTGGGCATGACGAGGGCTTGCCAAATAAGTTTGTTGCCTCTTGGAATGATGGTAGGGTTACCATCAGTGGAATTTATTTTGAAGTCTTTGAGGAGGTTATAGCAAGAGCTACAAGGCTTCTGAATAGTGGATGAACTTGGAAGAAAACCATAAAAGTGCCAAACCAGATTAGTCTTAACTAGTTCTTCCGAGGTGAGGAGAAGCCCGTCAAGTTGCGGGGTGGCTATGACTGGGAGGCGCTTCCGAAACCGTGGGATAGAATTTGTATGGTGATCATGAAGTACTTCACGTTGGAAGGAAGGTATGGGGTTTACTACTATTACCATTTTAATTGCCTTAACCACCTTAGGAATCACCAGTATATTTCCATTCCGTTTTTCCTGTTTCATTCTCTGGATAGCACTGTTTCAGAGTTTACTGAAGCCTCAATTTTTGGAAAGAATTACACTATCGTGCACCAAGTCCTTATGTCTAGGCTTTATCATTTTCACATGGCCCTTTTCCTTGCTCGACCTATCACTATGCAAGAAGTCCCTTGTCTGCCCGCTCTTGATGAAACCCTAGTTTCCTCTGCTCCCCCTTCTGCAAGCATTATGGATGTGCCAGGCCCAAGCACGAAAAAATGCTTAAAAAATCCCACTTTGAAAGCCCTTCCCCATGGCACTTCCCCTACGATGGGTCCGGGGGAAAAGGGTAAGGATAAAAAATGTTATGCTCCTACCCTGAGACCTAAGGACAAAGCTTCTAAGAAAACAAAATTCTGCATCCACCAAATTGATTCTGACATCAAAATTATTGAATAAGCAAATACCCCCTGTAGATCTAATAGATTGGTCTATAAGCAGAACAAGGTGGGAAGTCTCAAAGAGGCTTCAGATTTGGATAGTGGAAATGGGAGTGACAACAAAAGTCAAGAGGAACAGGTGGCTGGAGAGGAGGATCGGTCTGTCTCGGCAAGTAGTGCCTCCCACGTGTCTAAAAGTCTGAAGAAGGGCCCTGCCAGCATTAATGTGAAGGAAACCAAACCCCGAGCCTCTAAAATGGCTGAGGGAAAGGCCCCCTTGAGAGAAGATTACAATAAAAAGGAGCAGGCTTGGGACAAAGTTGACAAGATGAAAGGGAGAATCAAGATGCCAGAGAAAAAGGTTCAGGAAGTGTCACACTTTTCCTTGAAGGTCATGCACAGGTCGGCTACTAGTTTATATTTGTTGCAAAAGGACAAGTCCGCGGATGATGGCGAGGAGGACACAAGCTTTAAGGAACTGCTTAAGTTCCTCATGGCGGATTGGGTGACTGCTATTCATGACAAACCATGCATGGAAGAAAATAATTAGGCTTTTGGATCTTTAAGTTTTTTGTTAGTTTAACTATGACTGTTAATACATATATGTTATTTTATGACTAGTTTGACCCCTGGGGGTCTATGGACTCGACTGCTTCGTATCATGCCTGCATGATAGACTCTTTTAATTATTTAGTTTTTAGTGTTGTTTTGGGGTTTTTGATATGACTTGTTGTGGGTGATGGCTTGGTTTACTCTGCTGTCATTGTGTTGTTAATGTGTTTTCTTTGGATGGCCTTGGTTGCCTTGTATTGACGGGACAACACCCTTGTTTTTGTTGCTTTTTATATCAAAAACATATGAAACTATTTACAGTTTGACCTGGAACTGGAAAATTTATATGTCAAAGTTGTTATTTATAGGGACATTTATATAACATTGTAGAACGCTGACACATCAAATACCATGAATATTTTGGCGATTGCAAGTAAGTCTGTTGCATTTAAAAATCCTTTCATGCATCTAATAAAGCCTCGAACTCCCTCAAACAACCACATGACACCCTCCAAACTCCCTTATACTGGTATGGCTGATAAAAGAATTAGCTATGCCTTCATTATTTTCCTGGAAACCTCTGTTTCAGTCTTGATTTGGTAGTTGATGTTGATTCTAAAATCCTTCCAAAATATTCACAGACCTCTATAAATAACTCATGCCTGCTATAGATTAGATCAACAATATTATGATAGATATGAATTATGACTCACGACTTGGTTTAATATCCAAGTCACTTTTGAGATTATGGCATCCTTTATTAGTAGAGACAAGACATTAATTGTATGGAGATTAGGGCTGCGACAAGTTATGAGGGATTTTAAACCCTCATATATGGGAACTGCAACTCAGAACGTAAACTACTTGCTCCCGCGCATTAAATCTGCAACTGGTGAAGACATTTGAATATTTTCTCCCATATTTCCTAGGCATGACCTAAAATATATATGTACTCTTTTGCCTGTTACGACTCTTATTCATTTCCATCAGGAACTAGGACCATTCAATCTCTGTTGCATTGTCATTCTAACCCTACCTCTGTGATTTTTAACACCCCATTTGCATCGTCCTTTGTTTGAAAAGGGTCAACTGACTAAATATGATAGTCAAAACATGGCAGTTTAGGCAATCTAATGCTATGACCTACTCAAGATGTAAAATGTTTATTCAACCATTAATAATCATTCACCTGTATCTTATAAATCATTCCTGGAAATGTATTCATGAATCTCACAACTGAAACATCTAAAATCACTCCTTGGTAATCCTCCAAGTCTTGCAAATAGAAGATCTTCAATTGATTACATTCAACATCGAAGGTGATTTTTGAAGGGAATCACTAGAAATGAAATGAGGGTTTTCATCTTCATTTTGAAATCTTTAGCTCACTATTGATCCCTAAATGAACTCGCTTTGTTGAAAGTGTAAGGTTTTCGTCCTTGAGTTTTAGCTTTTCGGATTTTTGTTTATCATGAAACCATTGGGGTTTTCAACCCATCTGTAGAAGTTTAGACATAGGCATAGGAAGAGAAATTATAAATCTTCAGAATACTTTTTCCTTTCCTGAATTCCTTTTATAACTTTCTTTGAGAGAAAAATCTCTTTAATTTTTTTTTTAAATAATTAAAACTAGTATACATATATTAAATATTAATATATAAGATATGTCAAATTATCCTTCTCGGATGCTTATTTATTTATTTTATTTTTTCCTTAATTTATATTAAATATTTTCAAATCTTTGTGATTAATAAATGCAAAGAATAAAAATGTACTAGGTTTTTCAATCCATTATGTGAGTGTAGGAAGCCTATGGACTTAAAAAAAACTAAAAAGAAAGAAAATAGAATTTAATTCTTTATAAGTTAATTTTTGCCTTTGCATAATTGTAGTTTCTTTTTAGTAATTAATTTTATTTTTATTTAAGTTAATGATTTGTATTTTTTATAGTATTTTTTAAATATCAAATGATTTGTATTCAAGCAAAAAACAAATAGAATAGAAAGGTTGCTTATATTATTAGATTGTAGTTGTTGATTTATTTTTATTTTAGAATTGTGATTAGTAATTGTGGAATTATTTTAAAATAAAAAAATAATTGAACTATATAATCAATTTCATATGTAAAATAGATCTATTTAATTTTTAAAAAATATTCTTCTTAGAAAAATGTGATACACATTATCATCACCTCTAAATACACATTATCTATATAATCTTTGAGAGAAAATATTTAAATATATACTTCAAAAATCACATATCCTAATTTTAAGAAATTACATATTTAAAGAAAAATATGTTAAACATATATATATATATTTTAATGTAATCAATCCTACATTAGATATCATCATCACTTTGATTTAATATTTCACTATATATACAAATAACTAGCTATTGCACCTTGTGCAATGGGTACGCCGAAGAGGTGTGAAAGGTCAATTAGGAAAAAATTGGTTTATTTTTTACACACATTTGTGTAGTAAATAAGATCAATTGATAGATCATTTAGAAAATGGTTTTAATATTATTATTATTATTATTATTATTATTATTTTATTATAGAATAATATTTATTCAATATTTTTCTTTCAATTATCTAAATTATTCTATATAAATTAAATAAAAAAATTGTTTTAAATATATTATTATATATAAAAAATTACTTTAATAGAAGTTATTTATTCTTCCAATTATCTAAATTATTCTATATAAATTTTATATATATATATATATTTAAGATTGTTTTAAATATATTATTATGTATAAAAAAATACTTTAATAAAAATTATTTGATATTTGTTTCTTTCAATTATTAATTTTGTTATATAAATAAACAAATTTTCATTAAAAATGATTTTAAAATATTATTATTTACATTATAAATAAATATAATATGAAGTCGTCTACTTCATCATTAGTTATTATATTTTTAAAACCTAAATGTGCTTAACATACTCTAAGAGATTTGTAACAACTCTTTTCATGTTGAATGGTTCATTAACAACGTCGACATCATCTATAACAAAATATTTATTATGAAATATAAATATCACTTCCTCTTAAGAAGCTTAGAGGGAAAATGGTCATATCACATTGTGTAATCTATATCAAGCATCCTTTATGCCCTACTTGCTTCAAGTCCTAATTCTATACTTATGTTGCATTCATTCTTTTTAGTATCACAATAAACAATTCTACAATTTTATATTCTAATATATTTAAAATATCAATTTACATTTTACATTAATAAGAATTATAATGATTTTATTCCAAATACAATTTTATTAATTTTATCAATAAATAATATAGTATATTATTATTATTATTATAAGATTTAATTTTAATAATATAATATAATGTTATATAATAATATAGTGTTATAGTATATAATAACATAATGTTTATTTATGATTATATATTATATTTGAATTTTTTATAATTTAAAATATTAAATATATTGTAAAATTATTATTATATTCTAAATTAAATTTAGATTATATTTTTATTTATTATTATGTATTATATTTGATATAATATATTAACTATAAAATAAAACATAATAAATATATAATATTTTTCAATATAATATTATTTAAATTAATTAGTAAAAAAATAAAAATAAAAGAAAGCGATTGTTTAAGCCTTCTCGGCATAATAGCATAAAAAATTAATGCCTGATGTTTCCGCGTGCGATAAAAGAGTCCGTCTTACATTGTATTTATATAAAATTAAACCGGCAGGCAAAATTAAACGGCTCACAGAGAAATAATGCACGGCAGCTAAAATAAAATGACTCACGCAAAATGACTCACGGAAATAGTGCACCAGGAAAACGACAAATTAAAGGGAAAGGATGCCGTAATGTTAAAACCTAATGTGCTCATTTTCGGGGAAAAAAAAATCCTAAATGTGCTCATTATTACGGACGTAATTTTCATTTTAATAAACATACTCTAAAACCCTCGTCGAGACCTTATTTTCGAGCTGCACTCGCCAAAAATACCAGCGACGAAGGGTTTGGAGGAGAGCAAACCGATAGCGGCGGGGAAAACAACAAAAACAGGGAAAAACAGCCATAAAATGGCGAAAAATGATGGACGGCTAAGATTAGATTTATTGTCAACCAGGGTCTCTCCTTGTTTTTCAGCCGTCTGTAGGCAATATCTACCCGAGTTTGAAAGCGTGTTGCCCTTGAAACTGACAGGTTCACAAACCGAGAAAACAAATATTTTGTTTCCCCTGAGAAAGCGGGAAAGGCCATAATGGGTTGACGTGCCACTGAAGGCAGGGAGATTAGCTGTTGAGGCATGACGCACACGAGGAATAAACAACTATAGACAACCGTGCGCTGTCCAAAAAAATGCCGGTAAAATAAAGCATGCCGTAACGTGAAAACCTAAATGTCAGCGAAGCGACAGCAGTGGGGAAAGCAGAAAAATACGGCGAAAAATGACGGACGGTTGAGATTCATTTTAATGTCAACCAGGCCCTATTTTTCGTTTTGGACCGTTCATAGGTAAAATGAGCTTGAAAAGCTCACATGAGACACGCCTTCGGCATAATTAAATAGAAATCCATGCAATAACCCTTCTCATTTAGACTCCAACCCTTTGTTATTGCCTAGTATATTTAATGAAAAAACAAAAACCACAACAACAAAGAAAAATAAGATTTTGGTTGAAATCATAGTGCCTGCAAATAAATATAAAACTTGCAGATTTGAACACCTTTCCCCTCTTCCAATTTTGTGGTTGCATTATGGTGTGGAAATAGTAAATCTATAAATTTATCCAACATCAAAGACACGAAAAAAGGCACAGGGTTTGAATCGGCCTTTAATTTTGCTTACAGGCCCTTAAAAATCAAGCTTCATGAGAGCCCTTGCATTTCCTTCCATACTCCACAAGCGGCTTAGGGCGAATTTGAGTGGAACAAAGAGTTTCTAGTATATGCATGTGTGAAACGACCTCCTCAATGCCTTTAGATCAAGGTCTTCAATCTCCTCAATGACCCCATCTAGCAGCTTGCTCTTCCAGGGTCTTCAATCTCATCAATGACTCCAAATTATATTTATGTATGGTGATTCTACGATGATTTGAACCTCCCACAGCTTAAAAACCATGTTTTGTTCAATTAAACATTTAGGAGACAATCAAATTTCTAAATTTGAACTCTAAATGTATGATATAAATCTATGACTAATAGAACGATTTCTAATAATAAAAAGATAAAATTATATTTACCAGAAAATGAGCTTCCATTCCAATTTTTTTGGTATGTGTCTATATTTAGCAAGAAACGATTTTAACTTTGCAGACAAAAGAGCAACTTTAGGCAAGAAAAAGCAGAATAGAGAAATAAGATACTAGTTGAATGCAATAATGAGGAGCCCTCGCCAGAGGGGTAGATATCTATCTGTTACAAAACCAAAATATGAACCACTCAGAAACCATTAATTTTTACAGTATATTGAAATTTTGCAAAGAAAATTAAGGTTGAAATTATTTTTGTTACCTTATTGAGGCTAGGCAGAATGGCCGAGAGCGATGAATCTCTGGCTAAGCTTCTTGCACCACACAATGCACTCCATTTTTCCCCCCACAAATGCTTCGTTCTCTATATATTGTAGATAAGAAAATGCCATGGCAAGAGTTTACCTGCCATGATTGCAGAGCACCTGTCGTTGTTGAATGAAAATTGTTTCCTTTTAAACATGCAAATGCACTCTTCTACTACCCTGACGACTAATCAATTATTATTTTCAAAATGTCAATGCTACTCTTCCACTACCCCATCAATGTGATTCCCACTCCTATTTTTCCAGTTATACATTAACCCTTTCAAATTCAATGACCAGTTGCACGTCAATTTTTCCTTGAAGAGTTTTTATTGACACAGGTTGTTTTTTTCACTAGTTGTATTTTAATTTATTGTTTTTCAGCAACTCAATATTAATTATTCAATTATTCTCCAAGGTTTATTAAAAAAGGGATAATATAGTCCTCCTCACTCAAATATTGCTTGTCTTCCAACAATTTTATAGAAAATTTTCATGTTTGCAATCACATATACCAAGATTCCAAGTTAGTCTTGGAAATTATTGTTTTGTCATGCCCCACCAAAATGCCTAGATTACAACATATTAAATCATTGACAAGGTGATATCATAAAAGCCAATACAAGGAGGTGTTAGCAATATTCATATGGGAGCGCCAACAAAAGAGTTTAATTAAAATTAAATTATATTTTCCAAGGGTAGCGATCATGAAAGGTGGCGACTCTTTCACCAATAAGGTATAAAGGAGGGATCATTCCATGAGAAGAAGGGATTAAAAAAATGATTAAGAATAAATATTATGTGACCCCTTCTAATGTGAAAGATTGTGAATCTTTCTAATTTGAAAGGTTGTGACTCCTTCAAATATGAAAGGTTGTGACTCCTTCAATAATGGGATATAAAAGGGAGATCATTTCTGTGTGGAGAAATGATCAATGGAGAATGAATCAATCAATCAATTTGGAAATAAATTATTATTCTCAAAAGGTGTCAATGAAGGGTGGTGACTCATTTATTGTGAAGGGTGGTGACTCCTTTAAGAAACGGATATAAAGGGTTCATTGACATTCAATCAACAATAATCAATCATCTATCCATCAAGACATCAAGCAATAAAAATTTCAAAAAGACCAATCAAGCAAACAACAATAACTATATCAATACAACAAGCAATCAATTTTGAATTTGAGGAAGTGTCTTGCAAATAGGGAGGATGAAAACCCTTCCAAGGTCATGAGAAATTAAAGATGAAAGCCCTTATTTCTCTTATCAAGATTGAATGAAAACCCAAAGCTTGATCAAGGAGGATGAAAACCCTCCAAGGTGGACTAAAGTTTTAAGGATGAAAACCCTTAATATTGCCACTACTTAGTTAGGGATGAGAACCTCTAATTCAATAGGTTTGAAAGCACTTGCAAAGAATTTCAAGATATGATTCATTTTGACTTATGTTATGAATTATTAATCTAAATATTAAAATAAATTCATAATATTTGACAAATCCATTATCATCACATTTTGAAGGAGAATTATTGCAGAAAACCAAGATAGGTTCTATTTTCTGAATTATTCATAAAATTATAAAGTTGAATGTTATAATAAAATTTCATCATTTTCGATAAAGTTATATTTGAAGGAGTCACAACCTTTCAAGGGACATTACATGCTTCTCTCTACTTGAAGGGCTTCACTAAAGATCACTTTGAAATATGTCCTCCCGAATTGGTTTTGCTTGATCATTTTAAATTTATTACAAAGTTTTGTCCACTATGATCACCTCTATGTGAACATATATTCCCTTGGTGGTTGGTTTTGATGCCAAATAAATTCACCACTATGGTTATTTTGTGCTACTCTAATCTTTAAAGAGTCCTCTTGAAATCTTCTAGTGTGCTTGTTGCTTCTATGGTATGAAGGATATTTTTTAATAACCCATCCTTGTCTCATGATGGCGCTCTTCACTCCAAATTCATCCTAGAAATGCAAATTCCATCATGATAAAATATCTAATTTAGCTCGATGAGATTGCACTCTTAATATCCTCCCCAAGTGCTATCACCATGTTGAGTCTTCATGATACTAGGAATGTTGGAACCATTTTGTAGTATCCCATCATTTGTGAATTCTTCTTTATGCCTACAAGCAAAATTTTAGTCAAATTTTTATTCTTCTTGTAGCTCAGGTACTCCTTCAAAAATTTGATTTAGGTTCCTACTTACTATCAAAATGATCCATTTCTTATTATTAGTTTCTAAAATAAAAAAAATTCAAAAAGTTGAAAGCCTCCATTAATATCTAGTGAGGAGCTTTTCTCATTCAAGTATGCCTCTCAACATGGTCATCTTGGAACTCCACCACAAAGAGTGGGTTAGATCATAAGGTATCCATACATCCATCTCAAAAAATTGCTTATAAAAAGATTAGTAATTACTCATGTTTTCCTATTTGACCCAAACTTCATCTCGTTCCATATCTATGTAGCTATCTTCAAAAACATCATCTCCAAAATTTAAGTTATAACCATAATTATTGTCAAAATTTTTTTACCAATAGTTGATGATTTGAAACTTTTAGAAAATTCAAAATTAACATGCTCCTCTATTGAAGCCTCTAGACGGGAAATTTAGTAATATTATTGTTTAGGAACATTCTCCTCATTACTAGAGAAGTTCATGCATTCATTTTCCTTTGAATTATCATCTTCAAGAAAACTCAAGTACTAATTTTCCTCTTGTTTCATCTCTTTTTTGACCTCTCCTTCCATGACATCCAATTCTTCCTCTAACAACTTCACTTCTTTATTATTGTATTGATGGTTGGGATCCCAAGTTCCTTTGCATAAGAATTAATTATTTCTTCTTCTAAGTTTATTCTTGGTGTCATCATTCTTCCTTGCAATGGAAAAAAAATTCTTTTGTTGGCTAGAAGAAGATGTCTTGGAATAGAATTTGGTCTTTGGCTCTAAAGAATCTATATCTAGTTTTCCTAACATTTTATTCTCCTCCTCTTTCTTTCTTGACCTTTTTATGTAGTTTATAAGGCCTCTATTTTTAATTATAGGAAAAATAGGTTTTGAAGGGACTCATAACCCTTTACAAGAAACAATTGCAATAAAGATGAACTAAGACAAACCAAGCAACCCTTAAAAAAGAAATAGTTTCCATGAAGATGAAGTAGGATAAAACAAGCAACCTACCATCAACAAGTCAATAACAAAAAACAAAAGACAACACCAATAAAATAGAGGACTACTATAAGTTCTTCAAGATCTTAGATGTTTCCAAATCATAAGAAATGATATGCTCATGTGTATCCATGACCTCAGCCAAATCATGAGAATGGATCACCATTTTTTTATTAGTATTGCTCCTCATCTGAATACTCAGACCAATATCCGTATCCAAAATTTGAATTCCTTCCAAACCATCAACCTCATCACCCTTGGCCTCTTTTCACTTAACTATCATTTCTCTAGTCCATTTTTGTGCTTTATCATTCAAGAGAGCGAGACCCCACACATTATTGTGAAGAGAAGATTGACTAATTTTAACCAAGGTATTTAGGTTGTCATGTATTTTCCCAATCTTCTCCTCAAGAGTAGCAATTTTGGCTTCATGGTATTTCTTCATACCCAACACATCATTAATAACACCATTAAGGATAAAATGTATTATGTTGATTTGATAATAAACAATAGCCTCCCGATTACTATTATTAATGCTCCCAACATTCATGTTGGTCAAGAAGTGCAAATTAATCTTGATCTGGTTAACTTCACTAAAAAACCATTTGAAAAGATTAAAAAAATTCACGGTACCATCTTTAGCCATGCCCAAAACATTTCTTAACTCCTCCTTGTTAAAATTAAAAATGTTAGTGTCAACAAACAAACTATCAGACTCCTCAAACTAAGCCTCTTGATGGACATCACCCTGCACCAACACTTTAGCTTTTCCTTTACCATCATTTCCAGGAATTTTGATTTTATGTCTTGAGGTCTCCTTCTTAGCTACATCAGGAGACTTAGGAAATTCCACAACCTCATTTCCAGACCTATCAACAACAAATTTCTCACCGGTCTCCACCACCTTCTAAGGTTTCCTTCCAACAATAGCAATAACCCCCTGCTCCTTCTCATTACCACTTTTCAAATTTTTCTTAGCCACAAACCCCTTATCTTTAGCTCCCTTGGCACTTTCCAATACAAGTTTAGTATTCTTCCTCTTACGTTCTATAGGAGGTTCAAAAATTTCCCCCCTTTTGGTCACATTTCCCTACTCAAGTTCATTTTGACTCCCTTTCTTATTTGAAGAAACCGTAGCAGTATCAACCACATGGGCTTTAGCTTTCTTAGTTCCCTTACTGTAAATCAGGGTGAAAATTATCAATGTTAGGCAATAAATCATATAAATCAAACCTCAATAAAAAATCAAGTACAAATAAGCATAAAGACATAAAAACATCGAACAATATTACCAAAATTATTCATCCCACCATTGATTCACCTTCATTGCACTTCTCCATTTTGCCTAAATATGATAATTTCCCTCATATTTTTTAGTATGCAAATAGGCCTTTGGCAATGACAAAGCAAAATATTGAAGATTCTAATTGACTATGGATGAACTTGACTTGATGTTGATAGACTTGATAGCAAGATAGCATAAGATCGCATAAGCTTGAGTAGGTAGCTCTAGATCTCAAGAGGTAGGTTTCAAAATGGTGATGACAAGGCCTTTTATAGGAAAGAAAATTTTGAATGAAGGGTTAGGATTGAATGTCAATAGATCAATGGCCAAGGATAAAAGATGTAGAATGGAATAGCGTTAGGGAAAATGATAAGTATCAACGGTCAAGATTAAATTATAAATAATTTAATCAAGGGTGGAGGTTAATTGAGACATGGATAGATAAGGATCGACACAGATAAAGAGGTGAGAGGAAATTCAATAATAATAAATATTTAATTTAGGTGGCCAATGAATAATTAAATAATTAGAATAATTATTTAAACATAGAAGAATGTGATAAAGAGGACCGTTTGAATTAAATAATAATTTAATTCAAAATTCAAGAGAGTGGACCAAATTAAATAAATAAGAATTTATTTAATTTTGGAAAGAAGGGGACTTAATTAGTGACATAATTAAATAAATGATATATATTTATTAATCAAGGAGGAATAAAGATATAAATGAATTAATTAAATAATTAAAATTATTTAATTAATACAAGACTTATGACTTTATAAAAATAATTAAATAATTAAAAAATATTTATTTATCAATGAAAAAAGAGGAAATGATTGAGAATACAATTCGTTGGCCTAGGACAATTTTTAGTGTCTACACTTACTATTATTAGCTGTTGAAGGAGCCTCATCACCATCAAAGCCTGTCAGGGAGCCACCTAACCAAGAGGATTGGGGGTCCTTCTTGGGTTGTTTCCTGGGCATCAGGTTGAAATCCTCTAGGGGTCTAAGTAAAATTTCATTAATTCATACCCCTCCTTAGTCAATTCCTTTTCCTTAAAATCTCTTCCTATATCATATATATAGCCTGAAGAAACATCCTTAACAGGGTAGACTTTAGCCAATTTCTTAGGCACTTCAGGGACATAGTACAACTTCGCATATTCCATAATCATCTTGATTAAATCCTCATGAAAAATTGCATTATTAGGGTTCTTTCTAAACTCATTTATCCCATTTTCCAAAGAAAGGAGCAAATAATAAGGAAAATAAACCATTTTTTGTTCCAAAAATGATTCAAAAGCATAAAATAAAAACCATAAATAGAAAATCTGCCATCAAGGGTAAAGTACCTAATTAGAGAAACCACCAAGTCTACCCAAATAGGTTTAGTGGATTTTTTGTCATAACCACCACAAGTTAGTTTTTTCAATTTCTCCCTCTCACCCGTTTTGAAGATCTTCATGAAAAAATTTGACGTTGACCTATCTCTGTAAAAATTCCTTCCTTTAGTAGCTAAACCCGTTATACTTGCAATAAGTTCCTCGGTAATATTAAACTCCATACCATAAACTCCGAGGACTCTATTCATTAACAAACACTTGAGAAATCTAAGGATCAAACCCATGCAATTTTTTAATATATGGCATTACACCACCCTATACTAAGATATCCCATATCTTCCCATTGGCTTTCAAATCTTTGCAAGAAACTGGTTCAAATCTACATATATCCCCACCCATGGTTAGTAACGAGCAATGCAACTCAAAGCACAAAAGAACCCAAGATAGATTGACAACCAAAATAAAGCTCTTGAAACATAGAAAGAGGCTTGAATAAACACCCAAAATCTGTGAGAAGTTGACATCTAAATGACCATTAGTCATCACTAAAATTAATCATGAAATCTTACCATAAACTCCACAATCATTCCTAAGAGATGAGCCAAGTTGCAGTTGTCATCATTTTAAAGAAGGCATTACTCAGCAAGCAAGCACCTCTAGGCCATAACACATGTACTATCTTGTAAATTTTGATCATGCATTATAATTTTTTAAATTTCAATGGGTAGAGGGTTATTTAGGTCCCATTTTCTAGGCTAAGAGAAGACCCTGATGTTAGCTAGACAATCAACAATTAGCTTCATGAAATACATGAGAAACATAATACTCCTCCAAATAATTAATAATAGCAATGAAGTCATTAATAATGTTTCAATGGTCCAACAAGGAGGGTGAACCTTGTTAAGACAATTTATGATATTCAATGAATCTCCCTCCAACCAAATCCTTTTAAAACCCTTTTCCTGTGCAAGTTTCAAACCATGATAGTTTGCAGATGCTTCCACATAGTGGTTTGTCTAAGTTCCCAAAGAGAGCACCACCATAAAAACAAACCTATCATTAGAATCACACAACACTACATCACATTCAACAAGCATTTCCAAAGTTGATTTTATTCCAATCTTGAGGTGAAGCTAGCTAAAAAATATTATCCCTAGAAGCCTTCACCTTGTACAAGGGGAGAGAGATATCAAAAGAAAGGTTCCAACACTTAGCCACCAACAAATCATACTTCAAAACAAAAAATTATGGACCAACATACTTAACAAGAGCCACTTCAAAGATAAATTTTTCCTTAATAGAAGAGCAAATTTTAAAAGAGAGTTGGAGAGAATAAAGAGAGGCATTCAAAAAATCCTATTTTTTCTTTCCCACCATAAACCCCAAGCCACATGAGGCAAAATAAGAGACCATAGAAAGGAAAGTGAAGGATTGGATGAAGGGGAAGACTACTGAGACCATATTTCTCCAAAAGAGGAGGGGAAAACCTAGCTTAAATTCCATAGATGCAACACATTAGCCCAAAAAAAAATGCATAATTGCAACCAACAATGAGATGGAAGGCATTCTTTGAGGAATCCTCACAAAGATAGCACCTATTTGGCATCATAAAGTCCCTTTTCCAAAGATTATCAATAGTCAAAACTTTATCTTGACAAAATAACTAGAGAAACATGTTAACTTTAGGGGTTAACTTAGGAAATCACAATTTAGCCTAGAAGGGGGAGGGACCGAATACATCAATTTTCCTATAAAAAGAAGAGGAAACAAAAAAAAAATCATTTGAGGAAAACTGCCACACCACCCTATCAGTAGAGAAGTCAAAAAATGGACCAAAGCTAAAAACTTGTCGAGAATATCAAGCCCCTGGTGCACATCCTGAATCCTTTTCCATTTTCCCTCCACGATATAATTAGCCACATAGTTCCCAAAGGTTCATGTATAAAGGTCCCTAAAGGGGCTCACCTAAGGTTTATCTTTGAGGAGACCACAATCAATCCACCAATCCTCCCAAAAGAGGATACTCTGCCCATTTCCCAGGGACCAACGAAGCCCCTTAGAGACAATACATCTATCCTTTAGCATGAAATTCCACAATTCCAAACTCAAAGGGGGGAGGAAACCATTCTCTAGAAGACCTCTGAACCTATTTATCCCACGAAGATATTTACTAGAAAGAATCCTCAACTATTCTTTACCCCCAAGGATAAGACTCCAAAGTTGTTTAGCAAGCAATGCCAAATTAAATTCCTTGATTATTTTATTTTATGAAAAATGTTTAAATCCTGCTTATGAATGATTACATTCAACTCATGAATGCATTAATCATTGAAATATTGAGATCAAATTTGAACTATGTTTTATTTTATGAAAAATGTTTAAATCTATTAAGACACTGATTCACCCCCCCCCCTCTTAGTATCATTTTCACTCCAACAATTGGTATCAGAGTGTAGGGTCCTCTGATAGGTCTAAACCACCTAGGATTGATCCTGGTCTTGGAGTCTGTTTTTAATGGCACAATCTCAAGAAGGAGCTTCTGTAACTATAGCTCCATTATTTGATGGAACATATTATGTTTTCTAGAAAATTAGAATGGAAGCATTTCTTGTTTCTTTTGATGTTGATGTTTGGAGCATTGTGTTAAATGGGTACAATGTTCTAGCCATAATACCCACAGATCCTGCTGAGAAAAAGAGGTATGAAACTAATGTCAGAGCTAAGCATGCCATCTTGTGTGGTTTAACTAAAGATGTGTTTATTAAAGTCATGCATTGCAAGTCTGCTCAAGATATCTGGGAAAAAATTGAAACCATATATCAAGGAAATGAGAAAGTCAAACTGTCAAAAATCATTACTCTCAAACATCAGTTTGAGGAAATGAGAATGAAGGATGATGAAAAAGTGGTTGAAGTTGTCAATGCAATGAAAGGTTTAGGTCAAGAGGTTAAAGAATTTGATGTGGTTACAAAGGTCATTAGAACCTTACCATCTAAATTTGAATCTAAGGTTTCAGCCCTTGAAGAAAAGAAACATTTTGATCAGCTTACCTTAGATAGTCTGCATGGAATTCTTACTGCCTATGAAATGAGAACTAGCAAAAAAATTCAATAGGAAAAGAAACTACCTTTAACACTGAAAAGAAAGAAAAAGATGAAGTTAGTGAGTCAAAGTTGTCTGATTCTAAAGAATCCCATTTTGTTAGAAAACTTAAAAAGGGATTAGGAAAATATAAGGGAAAACTTCCCTTTAAATGCTTTAACTATGGTAAAATAGGTCACTTTGCTGCAAAGTGCCCCTATGATGATCAAATTAGTGACAACGAGAAATCTGAAAATAGCCTACGAAGAAGGCCTTTAAACCTTAGAAACGAAATTTCAACTTCAAAAAGAAGATTTTGTTTAGTAAAGATGAAAATGACATTGAATCCGAAGATTCATTAGTAGAAGAAGATGAAACATTGTTCATCGCTGAAATCACCCAGCAAGAAGATACAAACAACATTGATATTGAAGAAGGTGAACTAGATCTTGAAAGTGAAATGAAGTGTGCTTTAAAGGAGATAAGAAAACTCAAAAAACAAGTTCTTACTCAAGAACATAAACTTGATCAAGAAATAGTCTCTCTAAAAACTCAGCTTGAAGAAGCTAAAAGAGTTGAGGACTATCTTCGAGTGACTGTAAGCTGCAAAGATCAAGAAATTCAAAAATTGGAACAAGAAGTTGTTTGTCTTAGAAAGGAAATTGAAAAATATGAAAGCACTTTAAAACTTAATGAGATGCTCAACATGCAGAAGCCGTATAAAGATAAAACTGGTGTTGGGTTTGAAAAGGGTGAATGCTCAATCGATAATGCAAAACAAAAACCCTCTTCTGAAATCAAGGGTTCAAGTCCAAATCATTCTAAATTTGGTAAGAATCATGTTCAGTCCTTAAAAGGTAATAGAACATCATACAGATTCAATCCCTTCTTCTATGGTTACTGCTTTTTCTGCAACAAATTTGGCCATAAAGTGAGCTCTTGCAGGCTTATGAATCCTAGAATACCTAGGTTTGGTCTTAAGAAATACTTTGGTTTTGTTAAACAGATCAGATGTTTTAAATGCAATGCTTTGGGGCACTCTGTCAAACAGTGCAAAGCTGATCTGCAATTTAAACAACAGAAAATCAAAAAAGGTCTGGAAGCCTAAGAATATTAACAACACTGAGCAAACTATGTTAGTCCAAACTGCCTTTCATTCCAAGAAAAAGGACTTATGGGTCCAGGATGGTGGATGTTCTAACCACATGACTAGCGACAAGGATAAATTCATAAACCTTGAAGATTATGTAGGTGGATATGTGAAGTTTGGTGATAATTCTGGTATACAAATTAAAGGTAGAGGTTCACTTCTTCTGAATGAGGACACCCCTATCTATAATGTGTACTATGTGGAAGGCCTTAAGCACAATCTTCTAAGTGTTAGTCAAATTTGTGACAGTGGTTATCATGTTTTGTTCACCTCGTAGGGATGTGAGATTAAAAACAAGCTTGGAAAGGTTGTTGCAACTGGAAGAAGGACTAAAGGAAATGTTTACAATCTTCTTGAGACATCAAGCAATGACAATAATCAAGGTATGTGTCTAATGGGCCAAATTGAAGAAAGCTGGTTATGGCATAAAAGATTAGGACACATAAATTTTGAAATCTGGTTAGAATCAGTTAAAATCAGAATGTTAGAGGTTTACTAGTCCTTAACAAGCCAAAAAAAATTGTGTGCAAAGAATGTTTAAGCGATAAACAAACTAGAGTTAGTTTCAAAACAAAAGAACATTCTTCATCAAAACCTTTACAACTAGTGCATACAGATTTTTGTGGACCAACTAGAACAAGGTCTATTAATGGTGAAAAATACTTTATGCTATTTGTGGATGATTATACTAGAATGGTTTGGGTCACATTTCTTAAGCACAAATTAGAAGCTTTTGAAAGGTTCAATATTTCGTAAAATGGTTGAAAAGGAATAAAATCTGAAATTCAAATGTCTACGATCTGACAAAGGAGGTGAGTTCACCTCTCAAGAGTTTATTGATTACTGTGAACATCACGATATTAAAAGGCAGTATGCTGCAACTAAAACACCTCAACAAAATGGGGTAGTTGAACGTAAAAATAGAACCGTAAAAGAAATGGCTAGAACAATGCTAGATGAAGCTAAGTTGTCCGATATGTACTGGAAAGAAGTTGTTCATACAACTGTATACATTTTGAATAGAGTGCAACTTAGGGTGAAATCTAAACACACCCCTTATGAACTATGGTATGGAAAAACAACTTCTGTGAAGTATTTTTATTTTTTTGGAAGCAAGTGTTTTATTAGGAAAGATGATGATCACCTTGGAAAATTTCAATCCAAGAGTGATGAGGGTATCTTTTTGGGATACTCAACTCATAGTAAAGCTTATAAATGTCTTAACAAAAGGCTTAATAATATTGTTGAAGTTGTTAATGTAAAATTTGATGAAAGACCACATTTAGATGCTAAACCTATGTAGGATAATGAGGAAGAAGAACTTGAACTTGAAATAAATTTAGAAGCAGTTGAAACAACAAAGTCTAATGTTGAATCAACAAACCCTAAAATTGAAGAAGCAAGTCCTGAAAAATGTGTATCAAAAACTCCTCTAAAATATCTTGCTAAATACCACCCCAAAGATCAAATTATTGCAGATAAAAATGCAGGAGTTCAAACTAGAAGAAAGGCTACAAAATCTGATGAAAAAGCTCAAATAGCTTTCTGTTTAGTTACTCAGTTTGAGCCTAAATTTTTTAATGAAGCTCTCACAAATTTATGTTGGGTTAATGCTATGTAGGAAGAAATTGATCAAATTGAGAAAAATTAGACTTGGGAGTTAGTTCCAAGACCAGATGACAAGAATGTCATTGGAGGAAAATGGATATACATAAATAAGCTTGATGAAAATGGAAATGTTGTTCACAACAAAGCAATATTTTTCTGCAAAGGCTATCCTCAACAAGAAGGTATTGATTTTGGTGAAACTTTTGCACCTGTTGCTAGACTAGAATCTATTAGAATATTCTTGGCTTATTCTATCTATAAAAAAATCACTGTTTATCAAATGGATGTCAAAACTGCCTTTTTGAATGGCTATTTAGATGAAGAGGTCTATGTGGAACAGCCTGAAGGATTTATTTGCAAAGATAAGCCTAATCATGTTTACAGGTTGAAAAAGGCCCTCTATGGCTTAAAAGAAGCACCTAGAGCATGGTACTCTAGGCTGGATAGTCATTTGCTATCTAATGGCTTTGTTAGAGGAGGTGTTGACAACAATCTTTATGTTAAAACTGAAGGTACTGATATTCTGGTTGTTGAAATTTATGTTGATGACACTATCTTTGGCTGCAATAATGTTGCTTTGAGTGAAAAATTCTCTCAGATTATGGAATATGAGTTTGAAATGTCAATGTTGGGAGAATTAAATTTCTTTTTCGGTCTTCAGATTTCTCAACTTGAAAATGGCATATTTCTCTCTCAAACCAAGTATGCTAGAGAGATGCTTAAGAAATTTCAAATGGATGAATGTCATCCAATTAGCACTCCAATGGTTACTGGATGCAAACTTACTAAGGTTGATGATTCTCCAGATACAAATCAAACTGAATATAGATCAATGATTGGCAGTCTATTATATTTAACTACTTCTAGACCTGACATAATGTAGGAAGTTTGCACAGTTGCACGGTTTCAGGCATCACCTAAATAATCTCATGTCACTGTTGTTAAAAGGATCTTTAAATATATTCAAGGCACTCTTGATTATGGTCTTTGGTATCCTAGAAGCAATGATTTTTCATTAATTGCATATACTGATGTTGATTGGGCTGGTTGTTTGGATGATAGGAAAAGCACCAATGGTGTTGCATTCTTTCTTGGTGATCGTTTAGTGGCATGGCACAACAAGAAACAAGAACCTGTTTCTCTTTCCACTGCTGAAGCAAAATACATTGCTGCCACTTCATGTTGTACTCAAGTACTTTGGATGAGTCAAACTCTATTTGATATGGGTATTAAAGTTCCTAAACCTATTTCTATTCTATGTGATAACACTAGTGCAATTAATATCTCCAAAAATCCTGATATGCACTCTCACACTAAACACATTGCTATCAAGTTTCATTTTCTTCAAGAAAAGGTACTGGCTAATGAAGTCTGTTTACAATTTGTTGGCTCACAAGACCAGGTGGTTGATATTTTTACTAAGCCTTTAGCTAAAGCACTATTTGAAAGGTTGAGACTTTGATTGGGAGTTATCTCTCAATCTGTACTTCTCTAATTTTCCAAGCATCTGCTTAGGGGGAGCATGTTATAAGTCTTACTCACTTATAGCTCTCCTGAAAACATGGTTGCTACACTATTACTCTATTTGCAGCTATTTTTCATGGTATGTGGTTGGCTTCTCAGTTGTGTTTCATGGCAATGCACATTCTTCTCTTTTCTCCTTTGTCATTGAGGCAAAAAGGGGGAGAGTCATTTCTGTTTTTCCATCAAGGATAAAGGGGGAGTTCATTGGATCTCAGTTGTGTTCATGGCTTGTTCATGGTTTGTCCTTGATGAAAAAATCGCTTTCTTGTTTCTCTTGGTCTAACAGTTTAGATTGGATCTTTATGCTTTATCATGATACATATTTCATGACACTTGGCTATTACAAATGGTTATTTGTTATGATTCAAGTTCATGTTGATGAGACTTCTGGTTCAGTGTTATGAATGCTATTTCTTTGCAAATGATTATGTTGTTTTGGACTGACAGTGTTGATAAGGCTTGATACAAATTATTCAGATGATGTTCATTGTGATAGGGCATGCATTAGCTTTTGTGATAAACGATATTGCTATCTTGACAAGTCATTAAGGTTGTTCATTGGTTCAGATTATTCAGGTATATTATTTCAATTATCAAGTTAATCATGGCATAATTAACAAGATTCACCTGAATATGTCTTTTATTGATCTTGGTGGCTTGATCTCATATTCAGCTTCTAAAAGTGATCTTTGGTTATCATGGTGTTATTTGCATCTGACTTTGTTCAAGTCACCTCTTTGGCTCAATGGTAATTTTTATGGCATTTTTATAATGTTGTTTTGGGCATCATTTTTGGCTAACTTACCTTGGTAAATGACTTTGATTAAAGTCATATTTGATTCGAGCTAAATGATTTTTTTCCTTGCTTAAAAGTCATTTGAAAATGACATGGCTTCGACCCTTTGGTAATTATTGCTCAATGGTATTATAGTGGTCGACATTGTTGAAAAGTCTTCAAGTCAGCAATGTTATTTTGATGGAAGTATTGGGTCGACACCTCTTTTAGCATTTTCTTCTATGTGATCATTAAGTCGGCATTCTTTGAAGGACTTTGACTAAAGATTTTGGTCTTTTTTTTAATATTCACTATGTGCTGACAGCATGATTGCAAGGTAATAATGTGGTCGGCATCCTTGGGACAACGAACTCAACAATTTTTTGAGTTGTTCATTATTATGTTTTTGATTTATTATGGACTTCAAATCACATTATAATTCAGCAAAGTCATTGAATGGGTGTGAAAGCAAGTTAGAGAAAAGTGCATTTTCTTTCTGCTATCATTTTGGCTGGGTATGGAACCCTAGCCATGCCGCCGCCATGAAGGAATATAACAGTTATCTTTCTTTAATTTGTTGGTTGTAACAGCTGTAATAGGAAACACAATCAATATGGATGCTAAGTTTGGTTCTTTTTGTGAATGAAAAGATGTTTTCAGTTGTATCTTTCAAGGGAAATCGTGGGAGGTCGAACTTGGTCAGCTATGGTTGATGGTATTGATTCACTATGGTATTTATTTGACTTTCTTACTGCATAATCAGGTAACTCTTTTAATCATTCAATGTTTGCTTTCAGCAAATAACAAGTTACTAGGTTCTTGCTCGAATCAACAATGGTATAAGCAAATTTTTTTTACTGTCTGAAGTCAATGCATTTCAGTTACTGCTATATTAGATCATGTCTTGAAAAATTATTGAAGAGTTATGATGGGTAGTCGTGCATCTTAAAAACTTTGTCATTTTCATTGTTGACCCATTACATACACTACAAAATTTGATGGATTCAGCATAATGATTTTCTAAAATAGTATCAAATGGCTATTTTGTTTTAATGAAGATCTGGGTATTGTAAAAAGCGTTTGCATATTGGAAAAGGAACTTTGATTTATTCTTGTCAAATTTTATTGCAGCCTATTGCACATGCGTTACTCATGATAATCCGCCATTTTGCTGATCATCTTTGTACTGGCTCTTTTTCTAAAATGAGAATGAGGGTTTCAGATTCCTTTGACCTCGAATTCTTTGAAGACTTTATTATTGACAGACCTATTTGAAATTAAGTATATATACAATGTTTTGAACACTGTGAGATTTCTTGTTATGATTCTGAGATATTGTTATTGGTTGTATCAAGAAATGAAATGTAAAAGCTCTGTTATACAAAAAATTGAAAACATGTTGCAGAGCACAGTTGTAATTCTTTTCTATTTAATATTTTAAGGATTCAAGAGTTGAATTCTTAGGGTATTAGGTAGAGAAGACTATTGAGTTCCTTGACCTTACTTGAAAATAGAGAGATCCTTTGATATTATTATTGTTCAGAAAATAATTTGAGGGGTTGGTACTCCTTGAGATTGATATCTCTAAATGAGGGCTTGGTGCTCCTTGAGTGGGTGCTCAAAAATTAGCCTTTAAGGCATTGTGAACAGTGGATTAAAAAGATTAAGCGTGCAAGGCATTTCAAGAGTGGTTTTTCTTCCCAATAGGGTTTTCCACTCGGCAAAATCTTGTGTCACTTTGTTCTTGTGTGATTTCTCTACTTTATTGTGGTGTTGTTGCTTTGTTTACTATTTGGTTACTACATTTCTCAACCCTGCTTATGAATGATTACATTCAACTCATGAATGCATTAATCATTGAAATATTGAGATAAAATTTGAACTATGTTTTATTTTATGAAAAATGTTTAAATCTGTTAAGACACTGATTCACCCCCCCCCTCTCAGTGTCATTTTCATTCCAACAAATACAAGACAAAAAAATATCTACTATCAAATCTGAGACCTAATAGTGAACGGTCCAAATTTAAAATATATCATTAATTTAATGTATATAAAAAATTTAATATATTTTGAATTTTTTTCTTAACATGCATTCCATTCCATCACGTGCTCCCGTTGTATATTACACCTATCGGTGTAACCAATATAAATATATTAAATACATCCTATCAACAATAAACCTTATATAATTGCAAGGTTGAGACAAATTTTCCCAAAAAATTTCCCACTTTTCGAACACCTTGCAAGAGCAATGAGAGGGAGTATAAGCATTGTCTCTTAATTGCTAGGGTCTGAAAGGCCCATAGTCTCCAAACATCATCTGAACTTCTCTGTGCTCATATTCTTAGTTAAAGAATCAACAACATTCACCAAAGTCTCTACCTTAACCAGATACATGTTGTCATCATCGACCATATCTCTAACAAAATGATATTGTACATCAATGTGCTTGGTCCTAGCATGAAATATCAAGTTCTTAGCTAGACATATCACACTCTAACTGTCGCAATAAATTGTCACTACCTTGTTTTATTCCAATATCTGAACAAAATCTCTTAGCCAAATGGATTCTTTACAAGCATGAGTAGTTTCCATATACTTAGCTTTAGTAGTGGACAAAGAAACCACAACCTATCTCTTACTCATCCAACTAATTGCACCACCAAATAAATTAAACACATAAACACTGGTGGATTGTCTTCTATCAACATCACCTACCCAATTTGAATCCACATAACCATGAATGTCAAGGGAAATCTCATCTTCAATCAAATTACTATGATAACACAAGGAATACTCTGAGGTACCATTCAAATATCTGAAGAATATTTTTACTACATCCCAATAAACTCTACCAAGATTAGACATATATCTGGAAGGAACTCCCACTTCTTGGGAAATTTCTAGTCTAGTACAAACCATAACATGCATCAAACTTCCAACTGTACTTTGGTAAGGCACTCTGCTCATGCTTTCCATCTTTGATGGGGATGTTGGACAATCTAAAATAGATAACTTTCTTCCAACTAAAAAAGGAAAACACAATGGTCTACAATCTTGCATGTTAAACCTCTGTAAAATTGAATTGGAATACATATTTTGGCCAAGCCATATCTTTCTATTCACTATATCTTTTCTAATTTCCATCCCAAGAATGTGCTTAGTTAGCAAGATCTTTCATTTAAAATTTAGCTACAAGTTGAGACTTCATTATGAAATCATACCTTTCCCTTTTCCAATAAATGATATATCATCAACATGTAATGCAATAAAAAGGAAATGATCACCATCAATTTTATAATAAACACAATGATCTAATTTAGAACACTCAAATCTCAAACTCAACACACATGTATTGAATTTCCAATACCACATCCTAGAACTCTGTTTTAGGCCATACAAATATTTATTCAATTTGTAAACCAATTTACTTATACCTTTCACCATGTATTTCTCTGGTTGTGTCATATAAATGTGCAACAAGAGAAAATATCTCACCATAATCAACACCCTCAACTTGAGAGTAACCTTTTGCAACCAACCTTGCTTTGTAATTCTCAATACCTCCATCTGAACCAATATTTTTATTGAACACCCATTTGCAATCAACAGGTTTCATCTTTCAGGCAATGGTACAAGATCTTATGTATCATTCCTTTTCAAAGATATCATTTCTTCATCCTTAGAAATCTTTTAGGATTCTACATTATTCATACCTAATGTCTCTTCTATAGATCTAAGTTCATCCATGTTAGTATTCAAAGAAAAAATACATCTCCAATCATCAGGTGAATACCTTTCAGGTGGTTGTCTATGCCTTGTAAATATACAAACAAGCTGAGTTGGAGGTTCTTCCTCCTCTTTTGAATATTCAGAGCTAGATGATATCTCCTCAACTCCTTGTCTATCCAATGGTCTCGACTCAACTTTCTTAGGTGTAGAAGGAAGTTGAATAGCATCTTCCTATTTACATTGTTCTAGATACAATGTAACAGAAGAAGGCTTAGTTTCTCTAAAAATAACACTTCTACTATATATTACCTTCTATGCAATAGGATCCCAAAGCTTGTATCCTTTCACACCATAATTATATCCGATTAAAATACATTTCATAGCTTTTTTCTTCGAACTTTTCACTTTCTCCTTTGGAACATGTGCATATGCCTCACAACCAAAAACTCTAAGATGTCTTAATGAAGTCTTGTGGCCTGACCATGCCTCTATAGGAATCTTATTAACAAGATCTAATGTAAGAGACCTATTAATAAAGTAACAAGCAGTGAAAATATCTTCAACTCAAAACCTTTGTTATAAACCATAACCACTCAACTTACCCCTAGCCTTCTCCATCAATGTCTTATTCATTATTTCTGTAACTCCATTCTATTGTGGAGATTATAGAGTTATATTTTGTCTATGAATACCACAATCTTTACAAAATCTATCAAAGCATTAGATTAAAATTCACCGCCATGATCAAATCCTCAAACATTTTATTTTTCTTCCAGTTTGCAACTCAACCATTGCTTTAAATTCTTTAAATCAACTAAAAACTCCATATTTACTCTTTAAAAAGTATACTCATGTCCTTCTAATGTAATCATTAATAAATGAAACATAATATGTGGTATTTCCAATTGAAGGAGAATCTATAGGACCAAACACATTAGAATGAATAAGATCTAATACACCATAAGACTTATGAGAACTCGAATTAAATTGCACATTTTTTAATTTTACATAAATGCAATGCTCACAAAAATCAATATCAAGATTACAATCTGACAACCCTTCAAAAAGTATTTTATTTTTCAATCACCTTAGACCCTTTTCTCCAATGAAACCAATTATTTGGTGCCATATCATATTTTTATTTGTAGGTAACTTTGATTCAAAATAAAGAGCACACTTGGGTACCCAAAATCCATGACCATTTTTTGAATATGAAACCCTCACCTCTTCCAACGGAGTATCCATAGACTTTCTTTTCATAGAAGTATTATTGCACTCAATAGTGCATGCATCAAGATTATAAAATGTGCCATATCTAACACCTCTAGCAATCAACATAGCACCTCTAACCATCTTGCATCCTACATCAAAAAATACTACTTGTAAATCTGCATCTAGTAGTTTTCTCATAGATAACAAATTTCGTGCTAATCCAAGGATATACAACACACCATTAATCATTTTTATTTTACCATCAAGAAACTTGATTCTAACTTTACCACAGACAAAAATATTTAAATAACAATCATTGCCTAAGTACACCTTACCTCCATCAAACTCTTCATATTCGAAATATCAATCTCTATTAGAGGTCATATAGAAAGATGCACCTAATTCAATTAATCGTGCTTCATTACCTGCATGATTTGTCAAAGCTGCAATGAATACATCACCAACTTCCTTCTCGACTCAAAGTCATAATCAAATCTCTTATTTTTCTTCTTTTCTTCTTTGTAGTCCTTACGGATTTTTCAAATTTACCACAATTCCATCAAATAACTTTGGACTTTCCAAGAGATTTGGATCTCCTCTTGGACTTGGATTTATCACACTTCTCATTCTTCTTGTAAGACCCTATCCCTTGTGGCCTTGTTGATCCTATTAGTTGTTGATGGTTTATGTGCTATATTTTATGTTCTTTTATGTTGGATAGTAAACATGAGCGATAGTTGTTGCTACACCATTAAGATGTTCATATTCTTGATTAACCCTATCTAATGGTTGTTGTGAATTCTTGTGATAGTCAAATAAGTTCCATTCTTTGTCTACATAAATATGCAGTGATCACGATGCTAAATTATTGGTAATATTATTATGTATATTAAGTGGATTAAATTATGTTAGGTGATTACATATCATAGATGTGAGTGGGTGTAATTATGAAGACAATTATTAATATTCAATGTTACTAATAGTGGTATGCATTATAAGTTAAATATTCTACTAACATCAGTGGTGGTATTTTGATAACAAATAATATTCACTCAATTGTTCCTTGACTCTATAACAGGTATCATACAAGTAAGGAGTGTTACTATGTAGATTAGTGGATCTAATTTTCTAGTTGATTATTATTCTTGGAATTTTTAATTCATAAGCCATTTGTTTTAGTTATTATTAATCATGAGTAATATTGACACACTTTCTTGGTTGAGTAAACTATTGGATGTTGTGGTTGTGTTGCTGATATGTGGTTGTCATTGATGTCAACACTATCAGTATTGTTGCATTAGAAGTTGTATATGTCGAGGATATTGAGAAAATTGTAATAAGAAGTGCTACAAGTTTTCAATGGTGAAATGAAGTTCTTTCTGTCGATGTGTTCAATACGTTGTTGTTATGAGGTTGTGGACTAAAGGGTTTCTTGTTGAGTATGTCTAGTTTATCCACATTGGATTTCAAATATCTGCATGGAGAGTTGATCAAGTTATGGTGATTTTCATTCTAATAGTTTTTATGTCGCTTAAGTTAGTGTTCCTGATTGAAGATTCTGTGATTTTAGTAAGTTCAGTTGTTGTGGATTCTTCTCTGGTGTTTCATGATGCTTTTGGATGTTTCTAGTTTGTTCTCTATCTTTGTGGCATGTCTGCATTGATCGTTTTGCTCGTGATCCAAGATTTTCTCTTGTGTGTTCATGTTTTTCATGTTCTTTGCCGACAAGGTGTTGAAGTGTATTATGGATCTTTGAGGAGAAATTAGTTGAAGTATTTTCGTGTTAGTGATGTTGTTTTCGGTCTTCACTATGTTATGGCTAACCTTGGTTGATTCGCATGAATAATCTTTATTTGTTTTGGGCCGACTGCTTGTAATTATTTTATTATCTTTTTGTGGCTGACTTATAGTGATGTAATTTCTTGTTGCGGATATATAAGAGCAATTGTTTGAAGAGTGAAAGGAGTGTGAATGTGAAGTGTATGAGTCATGTGTAGGAATAAATTTTAGATCATTTGAAGGCAGAGAAGAGAGTGAAGAAGAGTGAAGAAGTGTTCATGTGCTTAACCGGAACTGTAATCAAGGCATTAGCAAATGCTATTTTCTCAATTCAAATTCAAATGGTTTTAATCTGAATCTTTCTATAAGATAGTGTGTCTTCCTTGGGCAGTAAGCCTTGTTGTATTTGAGCAGTGAGCTCTAGGTAGTGTGCCTCAATGCATGTGCATTCCCCATTCATATTTCCTTATACTTTTAACAAGGTATAATCTTGTGGATTGACCTCCACCGTGGTTTTTCCCCTAATAGGGTTTCCATGTAAAAATCTTGTAGTTATGTGTGCTTCTGATGTGTTGTTCATTTATGCTTTCGTGATTAATGATCAGATCTAAAAATAAGGTTAGTAAGGTGAATAAGTTTGAGATTCAGTGACAACTGATTCACCCCCCCCTCTCAGTTGCCTTCCCTTGAGTTGCCAACAATTGGTATCAGAGCTTGTGGTTCCTTGGAAGAAGTTTTATAACTTGAGGTGATCTAGGATGGCAACTTATAAGAAGGATAGTCCTAGATTTGATGGAACAAATTATTCTTTATGGAAAGCTCAAATGGAGTGCCATCTAAGATGCATTGGTGATTCCTACTGGAACATTAAAAAATATATAGGTTATTCCATAGAATGGTCCTACTACTTCTGCTGAGATCAGGGATGTTGAATACAATATCAGGGCTAAGGAAGCATTGCTGAGTGCTTTGACTGATACTAAGATGAAAAATGTGATGGATCTAAAGTCTTCTTATGATATTTGGAAGTTGGAGACCTTGTATGAAGGTGATGCAAATGTGAATATTGCTAAGCTACAAAGTCTGAAAGGAAAATATGAAAAGTTGAAAATGGGAGATGATGAAAATGTTACTACTTTCATGCAAAGAGTAAATGAACTTGTGTGTGGTATCGAGTGTGTTGGTGGACAAATAGATTAATCAGAGATTGTTACTAAAGTGCTTAGATCCTTGCTTGATTATTACAAAGTCAAGGCTAGTGCTATTGAAGAACTCTGAACTGTGACAAATGTTACCAGAGATACATTGATTGGTAAGCTTACTACTTTTGAGTTGAGTGAATTTGGTGATTCCCTTCCTCAGGTTGAATCTGCATTTAAGGCTACTCCTTCTAGAAGAGATAGATAGAGATATGATTTGGGTGAAAGTTCATCAAGAAAGACATTCAAGTATGAGGATGAAATGAAACAACTGGATGAAGAAGAAAGAGAGCTTGAAGAACTTGAAGCATTGATTATGAAAAGAGAAGCTAGAGGACAAGGTAAGTATAAGGGGAATTTTCCTATTAAATTTTTCTCTTGCAATAAGATAGGTCATTTTGCATCAAGGTGTCTTGAGAGAGTTTCCAAGCCAAGATTTAACAAGCATAAATTCCAAAAGAAGTGTTACTATGCTGCTGATGAAGGTGTAACAAATGATGAATCTGATAGAGGAAATGCAAGTGAAGATGAATTTGTGTTTATTGCTATCAAGGAAAATAATCTTGTGTCTACTGAATCTGCTAGTTGTACAAATGTGGAGAAAGCCCTAGTTGCTCGAGTTGAAGAGAAATATGAATGGGTTGTAATGCCCCGCCGTGTGAACCCCAAAGGACAACAAACACCGTACAATTTTTTTTTTGAAAGTGAAACATTGTGGAACATTGCATATGATGAATGTGTGCACACATTACACGAAAAGCGATTATGCATTTACTAAATCTTTCACGTCCTCTGGGGTACACGAAATGGTCATTACGAATCATAAACTTTTATCAAATGGAAGAGAATAAACAACCAAGAACACATAGTGATGACACACTACTATTAATGATCACAAGCATGGAAAACGATACATCATTTCATTGCAATTCAAATCACAGTTCCATAATACAACTGCAGAGCATATTTCCATAGATACAACATATCAAAGATACAATAGTTCATCACATAATTTTTTTTCCCTAATATCAATGGGAAAAGTACATTGAGTACAAGAATGAGAAATTAATGAAAAATAAGGTACAAAGTGACTGATCTCATGCCCACATTTTACACACTAAACAACCAAGCAAAACTGTAACATCTTTCCTAATTTTGCAATAATTTTTATTTTATATTATTTTATTTTATTTTATTTTTGTTTACTTATAAGACAACAACAACACAATTCACTACTTATAGCTATATTCAATGATCACACAAGTTACAAGAAAAAAATAGAAGTGATTTACTAACTTTGGCAATAGAGTCTACTTACTTAGGTCAACTTAACATACCTCTTACATTCTATTTTATCGACAATTCTTTGCTCCCAATGCCTATACCTGCAAGGTCTACATGACTTGGCACACACATAAGATCAAAGATAGTTAACACATGATTACTAAGACAAGCTATATAAATCAATGGTAGTTTTTACGTTATCGGGAATAAACGACAAGTCTCAAACAAGACTCAGAAGAACAGTCCTAGGGGCCCGACCTAATGCCTCGGGGGCTCATCACTTGATGGCCTTGCCTACGTATATAATTTGTAGAGGCACCGTAGTTCGACCAACTTGAGTTCTCTAAACTCATTTGATTGACCAACAATATCACAATACCACTAAAGTACGCTAAACTCAATTCTTTACTCAAATGCATCACATGACCCATACAAACCACATACTATAAAAAGTGGGTACGCAACCCTTTCTAGGGTCTACTACCCCAGACAGTTTCACAAACGGCTACCACCCACTAAGGTGAAGCCAAAAAATTAGGTAACTCATCAAGGATATAATAAAAACATATGAGAGTATAGACATGATCCTTAATTGTTGAAAAAGAACTCAATCATGCATAACACAATTTGAACAAATGCAACATAATGAAATGGTCAATAAGGAACAAACTAAAATCACATTTATCTCTTCTATCATGCTATAAAACATAAAATCTAAGGTAACAACTTAATAAGTTTGTGATACATCAAACATTATTAGAGTCATAATAAAGCACTCAAGTTTCCCATAAGTTTTCATAAAGTCAAAAGAAACTATTCAAAATTATGGATTTTAACCCTAATATTGTGTAGTTCTCTAATACTATCTCCAAAATAACTAGAAGAAATATTGACTAACAATCTTTACTTTGCTAGTGAATTCCAATTAAAATTTTATTACAACAAGAACTTAAGGCAACCATTGATGAGAATTATGCTCTATAAAGAATATCTATTTTTCCAACTCATATATTTGGTAACAAACTAAGAACTAAATATTCTTAATGGAGAACTTAATTAATAGCTAATGGTTAACCTACCACATGATATCCCAAAATGTGAATCTTTCATAACATTTTATTAAATGATTCATCAACTTAAAATAATAGTCTTTAGCTCAAGAACAACAATGCTCATAAATGAATAAAATTGAATTCATCTATCTACTAACCTTGGATAAAATTAAATTCATCTATTTACTAATCTTGGATAAGCACATTCTAGTGAAGAAAAAGAGTGACAACTGATGTTGCATGCTAATAGAACCTCGCTTAAATTATATATAACGATAGAAAAAAACATAGAAGTAAAATAATCCTAATGAGGATTTGTAATGCAATAATTCTTCCCATCCCCTCTATTCAATCATTATTGTGTGTAGTTTGACAGAGATTGAAAAGTTGCACACCCATACATTTACATCGCAATGCCCAAAATACACTTAATCTTGCACGTTGCATTAATAATAATATCAACATTAGTAATAATGCCTCTAATATATTGATACTCCTCTTATAATTAATATATTAATATCCCCATTAATACTTATATTGTGAAACCGAAATGAAAATATCTCTTACCTAAATATAAAATATTTATTTTATTAATTAGGTAATAACTCATTTTATATATGTCTATATATATATAACTAAGGACTTTATTTACTCATTAAATTTATTTATTATAAAAAAAAAAAAAACATAAATAAATAGATAAAAGATGCCTCTTTTTCTTTAAAGGAAATTTAGTTAATATAGAAAAAAAAAAACAACTTCTTAATTAATATAAATCCCCTCCTTCATGGGAAAGTGGGAATCATTCCCTTTTTATTCTTTAAAAGATGGGATCACATTTAAGAAGAGCTTCTTGAGAAATACGTGGAGCTCCACATGGGAAATTGTTACCTCCCAAGCACTAATTTGTTTATTTGATTCATTCTTTCTTCTTCTTTTTTTTTCTTTCCTAACACGTCTAGGGTCTTAGCGGTGGAACAGATCCCCATAGAAGATAAAAATAAAATTTAAAACTATATTCAATGGAAAGTTGATTTTAGCCACAACCCAAATTCCTTATACGCTACCCTTTTATCCATTCACTGTTTTACCATTTCTTCCGTTTCAAACATTTTGCTATTTTTAGCGATAGTATTTTTAATAATGGTCTCCCATTTTTATTTTTTTTAACCAGTAAATACATTGCATTTATGAACTTGTGCGTCTAAATTATTATTCAAAATCTATAATGCAGATATGATTGTTTAATAAATGTAGGAGCTGATTGGTGGATTTCTTTATTTGACTCAAACTAGGCCTGATATCATGAATGTTGTATGTATTTTTGCAAGATTTCAAGCTGATCCTAAAGAATCTCATGTGACTGTTGTGAAGAGAATTTTTAGATACTTGAAAGGAACAGTTGATTTTGGTCTATGGTATCCTAAAGATGTTGATCTTACTTTGAGTGCCTTTACTGATGCTAATTGGGTAGGAGATGTGAATGATAGGAAAAGTACTAGTGGTGGAGCATTTTTCTTGGGAAAGAAGTTGATTTCATGGTTGAGTAGGAAGCAAAATGCTATTTCTTTATCTACTACAGAGGCAAAATACATTGTTGCTGCTAATAATTGTTCTCAAGTGTTATGGATGAAATAGATGTTGAAGGATATTAGAGTTGTGTATGATGAGCTTATTGTTATATTTTGTGATAACTCAAGTGCTATTAAAATTTCTAAGAATCTAGTGCTACATTCAAAGAACAAGCATATATCTATAAAATTTCACTTTTTGAGAGAGAACGTAAGTGAAAAGGAAGTCAAATTGGAGTATGTGCCTACAAAGGAGCAGATTGCAAATATCTTTACAATTTTTTTTCCTAAGGATAATTTTGAGTATCTTAGAGGGAAGTTAGGGGTGATTACCCCTCCTAATCAAAACTAAGGATGCATTGCATTGCATCAATCCATGCATTTCATGATCATATTTTGATCTGGATTGATGTTGTGGTGGTTGCTACTCAGGGGGGGTAGTAAGATGTTTAGAAGTTCAGATACATGGTTCAAATCTTGTATTTAAGATATCTTTGTCATTGACGTCAAAGGGGGAGAAGAGTAATGTGAGAAAAAAACTGTTGATTATCTAGGGAGAAGAGTTGAGGAAAGAAAAATTAGAACTTAAGGGAGAGTAAGCATAGTTGTGTTGATGGTATTTTTGACATAATGTGTTGCCATCAATGCCAAAGGGGGAGATTGTTGTATGTTATGGTTGTGTTGCTGATATGTGGTTGTCATTGATGTCAACACTATTAGCATTGTTGCATTAGAAGTTGTATATGTCGAGGATATTGAGAAAATTGTAATAAGAAGTGCTACAGGTTGTTAGTGGTGAAGTGAAGTTCTTTCTATCAGTGTCTTCAGTACATTGTTGTTCCGAGGTTGTGGACTAAAGGGTTTCTTGTTGAGTATGTCTAGTTTATCCACGTTGAATTTCAGAGATCCGCATGGAGAGTTGATCAAGTTATGGTGATTTTCATTCTGACAGTTTTTATGTTGCTTCAATTAGTGTTCCTAATTGAAGATTTTGTGATTTCAGTACTATTCAATTGTTGTGGATGCTTCTCTGGTGTTTCATGATGCTTGTGGATGTTTCTAGTTCGTTCTCTATCTTTGTGGCATGTTTGCATTAATTGTTGTTCTTATGATCCAAGATTTTCTCTTGCGTGTTCATGTTTTTCATGTTCTTGGCCAACAAGGTGTTGAAGTGTGTTGTGGATCTTCGAGGATAAATTAATTGAAGTGTTGGATATGTTGTTTTTAGTCTTCACTATGCTATGGCTGACCTTGGTTGATTCGCATGAATAATCTTTATTTTCTTTGGGTCGACTGCTTGTAATTATTTTATTATCTTTTTGTGGCCGACTTATAGAAATGTAATTTCTTGTTGAGGATATATAAGAGCAATTGTTTGGAGAGTGAAAGGAGTGTGAATGTGAAGTGTATGAGTCCTGTGTGTGAATTAATTTTAGATCATTCGAAGTAGATCAGAGAGTGAAGAAGAGTGAAGAAGTGTTCATGTGCTTAACTGGAACTGTAACCAGGCATTAGCAGATGTTATTTTCTCAGTTCAAATCTGGATGGTTTTAATCTGAATCTTTCTGTAAGACAGTGTGTCTTCCTTGGGAAGTAAACCTTGTTGTATTTGAGTAGTGAGCTTAGGTAGTGTGTTTGAATGCATGTGCATTCCCCATTCATATTTCCTTACAATTTTAATAGGGTATAATCTTGTGGATTGACCTCCACTATGGTTTTTCCCCTAATAGGGTTTCCACTTAAAAATATTGGTGTTATGTGTGCTTCTGATGTGTTGTTCATGTATGCTTTCATGATTAATGATCAGATCTGAAATTAAGGTCAATAAGTTGAATAAGTTTGAGATTTAGTGACGATTGATTCACCCCCCCTCTCAGTTGTCTTCCCTTGAGTTTCCAACATAAACATGTTAAAAAAATTGGTCAATATTGATAAGGGTGTCACATAGCTACTTCCTTTATTGTATCCTTGTGAAATATTAGTCTTATCATAGGAATGTGTTTTAACCTTATTTTGTGTTGTATGGGTTGTGTGTATGTGAGAGTTGTTTTATTATTCCCTTGAGTTGCTTTATTAATATGGCCACAAGTGTTTTATGTTTTATGAAGTCCTTATATGGTCTTAATTGTTTAAGAAGTTTCCTATGATAGGTTTATAGGTTAGGGGTATTTTTATTTCATAAAAGCATTTTAATAAATTCTAAAACCCACTCTATTTACTTATGAAAAGTGACAAAAATAAAAGTTGAAAGGGTGGTTGGAAAGTTGAAAAGGAGGTTTCCTTATCCCCTTCCATTTATTCTTTCTATTTGTGTGGAGGAGGGGGTTTTCTCTCTTTTTATTTTTGGATTACATTCTTGAGTTAATGCTTGGTTTTAAGTCATCATTTTTGGAGTTCTTTCCATGTTTGTGAAGAGGAAGAAGCAATGAAAGGGAGTGCTTAGAGAGAGTTTTCCACAAGTTGAATAGAAAAATTTCTTGGTGAGGTCTAACATTTTAGTTATCTATCTTTGTTAATTTGTAATGAGTTTGTTGTCATTTTGGTCTTTCTTAAAAAAAAATCTATGTGAAATTTGATGTTGAATCTCTTGTTTGGTTGCAAGTTGTGTGTTGGGGTTTGCATTGGTTGAGTCTTCCACCTTGTTTAGCTTAATTTCATTTATACCCTTTTTTTCTATTAAAATAAAGAAATATGAATGCAAGATGTTGTGATGTGCAAAGTGTATAAAGTATAAACTTGTCCAGGAACCCTTGTGATTAGTGGCTTTAATGTGTTAAGTTTAGTAATGTGTATGTTATATGTTACACTTTGGTTGTGGATCCTATGTAGAAAGTATTTTGTGGAAGTTCTATCTAACCCTAGTTTGGGGGTGGATTGTATCTCAATCCTATGGTTGGGCGGAGAGCCTATTGGCTATTATTATTATTTTTTCCTTATGGATATTTGTATTTCAGGTACATGTGCTAAAAGAGAAATATTATCTTAGGACTTTCAACCTATGGATTTCAAGAGAGAAGCATATTGGTCTTGTGAGGGTTTACAAAGCTATTAAGAACCTATGAATATTTTGTCATTTAGAGTTCAATTATGATTGAAAGTGTTATGCTATACTTGTTAAAATGGAATAGGAGGATAAAGGTTAGTTGATTTTATCTTGGAGGATTATAGAATTCAAAGGATAAGATTAATTTAGAAGAAGCCAAGTTTTGATGAGATATTTTGTGTATAAGAAGTTATGTAAATATTTAATACATACATTTTACAACTATGTTTAATTTTATTTGAGTAAATTCTCTAATGTATATTCTAGGGTATTTATGCTATATAAACAATCAATAAAATTTTTAGAAAATAATATCAAAGACTCATCTCATTCCACCTAATTAATCAATTGTTGAGATTACAATATTATTGCCCCTATGCCAAACAATAATTTGTTTAAAAGTGTTTTCACATATTTCATCCTAAGAACTGTTAAACATACTATTGAAATATATAATTTAATGGATTTTTAATTATTAATCTCATAAAAACATATCCAAAAATTGCATTAACCGAGATCACCAATTTTTATTTATTAAGAAAACATTGACATCCTTATTCACAATAAAAATTTGTCATAAAACAAGCTTACAAATTTGTTCACACAGAATGAAAGACTAAGATTTAGATGATAAAATTTAAATGGTTTTTAGAAATCCAATATTTGTAGAACATATCAGAGAAACTCAGTAAACCTTACAAAAATTATGATTAAAAAATTACCATCTCCTACTTTAAAATTGGATCAATAAATTGAGTGAAACCAAGTTAGGTAGTCCGAATACTAATATGGATGTTCTCAAAGATTATGTTACAGTGGATATTTAATGCTAACCTTATAAATAATATTTTTAATGTTTAAGTGTCATTTAGATGAATGCAAATGATGTTGTCAATTAGTGTAAAGTTGGAACAGTAATGTTTGATTTTAAAAAGGAAAAAAAAATTATTCGTTTGGAGCATACAAGACTTCATCATTATTTTTATTAACTCATAACATTAGACAAGTTTTAAATTTAGTAGTTTATCTTTAATTATTTTATTTTATTACTTGCATCTCTTATTTAGTTACTTTGTAGCATTTTATTAGCTTAATCTTGGGGAGGGCATTACATAGGTATCAAAGCACCAGATTATGATGCTTTGCGAGCTTTGGGGAAAAAGGTAGGAAAAAGAACAAGCATGGACACGAGAATGCAACTTTGATTGCATTCCAAGCCATGCAAGTTGAGTGAATCCTCAAAGTGGTGAACAAAATATAAAGGGGTATGTAAACCTGCTTAACAAAGCTGAATTAAATGTATTTAACTCTAAATCCCAACAAATTGATGTACATCTTATATCTATGTATCCTTGTTGTCACTACAAGTATAATAGATAGTAATTCATAAATTGATTGATCTCCCTTTGATCACTAAGAAAAAATTCCATCTTGTTCTTCCTCAACTAATTGCTGATTTGAAATAATTTGTTCATTTATCTTAATAATTTATTCAATTATAGCTTGTGCTTCAAATAATGTAGACTTATCGATTAGAAATTCTTCTCCTTGTTTGATACTTTCTTGGCTTGATCCTTTTCTATGATCACCTCTTCTACTATAGAAATAATGTGTGCTTTGCTACTTACATATCAATAGTTTCATTTTCTTGAGGTAATTTCAAAATTGTCTCTTCAAAGGATATTATAACTGACCTTTACTTCGACTGCAAAATTGTGAGGTACTATACACTTTTACTAGAGTTGAGTCCTGGTAGATGTTTAAATTTTTGGAACAATGCAAAATGCTTTAATTATAATTGCTTTTGTAAGAAGTTTAAGAAACTCATTTTGGATTGAAGAATGATGTAGATTATTATTAAGGAAAAATCATAAGTTATCATGAAGTTGTTAATGTTAAGTAGGATAATAGTACATGTTGTGATATCCTCGTTTAAAGTATTATCAATTAATAGTTTTGGATTCAATATTGATGAGTTCCTTAATTATTTATTGATCTTATACTTCTTATTCAACCAATATTATATGAGAAAAGTAGGATATACATGTTTGGGTGAAAATTATAACTATTGAAATTGATGTAAGTGCTTATCATTATTTGGCTCCTTTGAGTAAGAAATTTGACCTTTAGAGATTGATTTGATAGATATTAGCCTCAACTAGAGGTAGCATTTGATATAAGAGTAGAAGATGTGGAATGTTGGTATATTTCACAATTAGTGACCAAAATTAGGCAAGAAGATCTTAGTACAATTTTCTTCCAAGAACTTGTTCCTTAATTAGATAAATATGGTACTATAAAAGCTTTATAATATTGATTGAAAAGTGATGATGAATACTAATGATTTGGATTTTGGCAAGTTGTCTTCAATTGAAGGATGGTTGTATGATGTAGTCACATATTAATAAGATCACTTGAATAGCTATGAGAAATCTCCCTTTAATTAAGAGCATCTATTTTGGGCTTAATGGTTAGAAGAAATTTTGAAAAGAGCTTGGATTTTGGTAAGTTAAGTAAATAATAAAATGATGTGATTTAATAATTCAAGAGAATTACACCTCTAAAAAAAGTTTGTAATAAAGGTAAAATTTGTTTTCATCTAATTTACTTGTGATAATTGTAGTGCCCCTCCATTCTCACCATAGATGTGCAACTAGTTTGGTTAAGGAACCTGAAGATGAAGATGGAACATGAGCTTATGTTGGTACTTTTGTGGGTATGATGCATATTGTTATGTTATTATTATTATGCATAAATTTATTTGGATAGTTAGGTGATGCAATAACATGTTGTTAGGATAGGTGGGAAGGGTGGCATCGTACCATTGGACGTATAGGGACATACAAGAATGAGTTATGATTGCTAGAGTTCCCTTCCTAGCACCTCGGCTATTACGAATATGTGCTTTAATTTGTATGTTTGAGTGAACAGGTATTGGGCATCGACTCCACCTCAATTGGCAGGTCTGAGCGTGCCTTAAACCCAATGATACAGTTGATTGGAGATAACACCTACTCCCCTACCTTAGCCATCATCCTCGAAGAGGATGAGTATCCGGGTCGTTACCCTGACAGTTCTATAGTCAGTCTGTGTCGTTTGAAGTTTCTCTTTTACCTCAGTTGGTGGTCAAGTATTTGTTTTGGCATCTGGTTTATTGGATTTGAATTGTTGGATTAAATGCATCCGATTAGCTTATGCATTAAAATAAAATAAATCGTTAAATGTTTTTGTTAAATAAATATAAATATATATGTTTATGTAAATAAATAATGATAGTTTGTAATGTAATGTTAAAATAAAATAAACTAAATAAGTAATGATAGTAAATTAATAAATAAATAAAAGGTTATAAAATTAATTATATTATGCAAGTAATTGGGGGTAAATGATTTTTACCCATTTGAGTGAAATGGGACATCTAATGTAACTACGAAGTTTAAATGAAGTGCTTCCGGCTATAGAGGGTATCGACTAGGAGCACTCTCAGATTATTGGGTGCCTAGAGTGGAGGAATTTCGACTAGAATTGATTTAGTATGCCATGAAATCAGTATAGCATGGTTAATATTGGAAAAGAAGGCAATGGATTGAGGAGCATGCCCGTATACCTGAAGGATGTATGAGCCCACTTCAATAAAAAATCTATAAATGTTGCAATGGAATAAAACATGCAGGCATCAATGCAACTCTCTTCCAAATGGGGTGCAACTGCTTTGTGCAACAAGGTTTTGGTAGGTACCTCATGCTCAAAAAAACTAAGTTGATAAATTTATACCCTTAGATAAGGAAAACATGAATGAAACTATGTAATGATTGATACATGAAATGTCTTGATATAAATTCAAAGAATTATTCATGATTGATCTGGTTGTTATCTTATGTATCTCCAACCCGTTAATAAATTTGGAGCTATGTTTTCAGCCCGTGTAATAACTAGTGAATGAGGTTGTACTTCCAATACCTATGTATCATCATTTTTTAGTTATTTAGGTTCCTGATTTATACCTTGGATGAGAATTAAGATGATTGCAATCTCTATCCTACTGCAACCCATAACCGTAAGGAATTGTTATAGGGTTAAACTTTATAATACCCTATGAACCGAAGTGTTAAGGGAGGTAAGTCGAAGATTCGTCCTTTATTTTAATTTGGGTAAATGATTTCATTACGAGTTATTTCTGATTTGGTTGACCTATCAAATTGATCTCAGATAATTGTTAGTTTGAATCAAATATATGAAAATGCAATGAGCGAAGCTCACCATCCAATTACATTTGCTTGGAAGTTTTTAAAGCTTTTTCGACAAGTCCAGCTTGCGAGCTCTTGAACTTTCTTTTAAAATTTGAGAGAGAACTCTTAAGATCTTCCAGTTTCATTCTAATCTGTCTCAGCCCACGTATGGCAACACAAAATCCCGTCGCTCTGGCTTTCCTAGACTAACGCCATGTAGAAGCGGCCAACAGCGCCATATTTACCTTCGCATGATAAGATTGTGCAAGAATATAATATGAACGAGATTTTATGATGGGGTGGTCGGTGAAACAAGAGCTACCCAGTCGACTGCTCCTCATTATCCTTCACCAACCATTCGCATTAGCCTGAAAGTTTCTTATTGCATATCCTGTGATCATTGCAGTCCATGAGACTGCATTTCTTTTAGGTTCTTTGTGAAACTGTTGACGTGCCTTCTCTATGTTGCCGTTTGGCAGAGGCAGTGAGGACACAGACTAGGTTGTGGAGTCTGGCTTTACACCCACCGATTGCGTCTGGATAAAAGCTTCTAATCCTTTTAAAAATATCCATTTTTTTACATATCCTGAAATCATTGTGTTCCATAAGAGCGCATCTCTTTGAAGCATTTTGTCAAACAGTTTACGTGCCTTGTCTATGGTTTCACATTCCGCATACATGTCGGTCAGGTTACTTCTAACTATAACATTCGATAGATTACTCTTCCGTTATGCTCTGATGGACGTCCCTACCCTGTTTGAAAAACCTCCATTTTGGCATAGGCAAGGAGGAAGCGGGTAAAGGTTGTGAAAACTATTGTTGCCACCATTAATTATCAACCCCAACCATGGTTTCTGGTGCGATCTTGCCAAATGTGCACCGGGCCATTTACATCATTTCTAACTCGACAAGTGTTGTTGAGGTCTTCTCTCGAATTGATCACAATTTTGACCTCATGTATTCCAAGCGTCGCCTTGTGCATAGGTATGTCAATGAGAGTATGGGAAAAGGAGAATTTTCTAAGGCCCGTGAGGGTCTGGCTGTTCTGAAGAAGAAGCATTATGGCAAATTATACATTTCAAACTAAGACTTTATCTGAAATGCTCAGCAAGGTCAGTCTGCTCCAGTTTCCAAGCAGATTTAGCTACCCAAGGGCCATGTCAATGTTTAAGGATTTTAGATTTTCACAGTTGCACATAATAACATGTATCTGGATGTCACTAGATAGAGGTTTTAATTCTGACTTTTTGATTCTCTTTCTAGACCCTTACGTGAAATTACAAGATCAATTATTTGTGAGTTTGCTCTTTCAAACCACATACCATAGTTTGCAGTTATTATGAACTTGTGGCTACAAAACATGGACCAGCTAGCAGCCCCTCTTATTTTATTGAAAGTTCCTTAATAGATTAGGTCAAGATAGTTTATTCCTTAATAGATTAGGTCAAGATAGTTTATTTCTTGGGTGAGATGCTTTAACTTTCACTTGTTATTTTGTTTGACTCTTCAACTTAATTTGGTGGAGATCATCTCTCTATTGTATGGTGTTAGTAGGATGGTTATCCTATTTATGCTCATGTAAGTCCAACTTGTCTTAGTGTTGTATTGACTCTATGGGAGCTTAATATGTTGATTTGTGACATCTCTTGTGTCATAGATGAGTTGTGACATGTATTGTTGATGAGTGTGCAGTCCGAGACTTAGAAAATAACCCACAAACAAGAGAATAATTTTATTATTCAGAAAATGAAGCTTCTTACATGCAGAGGATCTCAAATCCCCAAGTTCTACAACACATGCAAGTTACAGAAAGCTGCAGAATAACCCTTTCGCAATATGCGATTTATATCTTGTCTTCTCTACCTTGGTCCCTATACCTCGAGACATCTCTCCCCATAATAAATTTGGTTGAGATTTGAGCTTTCTTATATTTTGCTTTCCTCACTATAGACACCACACCACTAGAGGATATTGTGCTATCATTTGAAATGGGCCATGTGTACTTGATGTTATGACCACCTTGTACAACGAGAATAAGGGGATTTTGAGTTAAGCTATATGGTCCACTATATTGACATTCATTATCTTTCTACCCTGTGGTAATGGAGGCTATGTGGTTGGTATCTATTGTTATCCTTATTTTTTTATGCAAGGCATTGATACTTGGGTTTAAAGTATCACTGAAGATGCCCAATGGATGGGTTGTGGGGGAACTAGGTGTGTGTGTGTGTTCCATGTTGGATTCATGTATTAAACCCTGGATTTATTAACTTGTCACTCTCCTGACTGTTTGTTGGATGTGGGACCATGTGTTATCTCCTAACACGGGGGGTGGACCTTTGGGTTCCACATGGTCGAGTGGAATGTGCCTTATACTCCTTTGGGTTTCGCTTGTTGTGTTTCGTATTCATGGTGACTACTCTTGATGATGTGGACTCCTGCTTTTGTTCCAGTTCAAATGGAACATCTTCTTGTACTTGTACTAAATTGAAATTTGTTGTACTATGTATTGTAACTCTGATATTTTATCTCCCCAATTGACCTCAGGGAAGCATTGATGTAATGATGCAATGTTATTATTCATTGTTGAACTCTCTCTTGTAATGAGTCATGTAATTGATGTACCTTGATATGCTAGTTAATGAAATTAATTCTGAATCGTATCTATAGAAGACGTGTTATGGCTATTTCCTATTGGTTGATCATTTAAATGTGATGGATTAAATGAAATGGCATATTATTAGAAAAATATTGTTTAAATGTGATAATATAGATGATTTATAATTCTTGTAAGTATGGTTAATGGGATTCTTGTAGCGTAATCATGGGACCTTAGAAGACCTAGGTAGAATGTAAGTTGTATTATTTGAAATCTTGTGTATATTGCTCTTTCAAAAAAAAAAAAAATTGTTCGTAGGTGTTTTAGCATGTGTCCTCTAGGGTTTTGTGGCGGGGCATTACAATTACTAAGCTTGTTGTATTAAATGAGTATATAACAATATTTGTTATTCCACTTTCGATTGACCATGTTAATAGAACATTTTATATAATGGGAATATTTAAGTGTTAAGGGAATTAGTAAATTTCTTGGCTCACTTTCTTGTTTCTCTTTCACCTTTTTGTATACAACTCTTCCTAACACTTTGATAGTTTGGTCTTACGAAACTCTAATATATTATAGAAGGTAATGTTGTATTTTTAATGCTCGTCACTGAATAGAAGGAAAGGGATTTATATGAAATTAATTATTTTCCTTTTACAGAATTAAGTCTTTTTTATGGGCGATTTAGTTTTGGAGGTAGTTAATTAAAGTTACTTATGTACACTACTTTAACTTGCTTCATAATAGAGATGGATGCTAACTATGCAAAGTCATTTTCTTAAGCAATTATTTAACAATTGTTGTAGTAAAGTGGTCCATCATAATTGTATGCTCTCTTGGTTATGCATTACAAATTCAATACAATCTAGTTATCCACCATAACAAATGGGTTGATTATTAAGAATACTACTTTAGATTTTGTTATTATTACAATTTAGTTATGAAAACTATCTAGTTGAGTTGATGATTTTAGACAAGTGTGACCTTTTTCTATGAATTTAATACAATGTTATTCATATGTTGATGACATGCCTAAAATTTGGAAATATTAATGTTGATTGTTTGAAAGTGAAAAGTTTATCTATGGATGAAACTCTTGCTTTCTTTTATTGATGATAGTAATTTGAAGTTTAAAAGTTGTCCTATTCAAAATATTTGATGTTTTAGTATTGCTAAGTAATACACAAAATATTATCTTAATGTCTCAAGTAGAAGATTGGAAATGAGATAAATTAGCCTCAATTATTAGTAATTATCCTATTTCTAATAATGATGCTTAAATTTAGTGCAATGGAACTATGAGTTAACAAGGAGTTTATCCTTAGTGGTATATTGTGTTTTTGATCTATGGTAAAATTCTTTATTGTTCTAGTGTTTTTTTTGCGAGATGTGTTGAGGATTGAGAATTATGCAGAATTCCTTCTTGAAAATCCAATGTGATAGTAATGTAATTGGGTGTTGGTAACTATTTCAAATGTTTCATGCTTTGATAGTGCTAAGTGGTCTTTATGTGGTTTAAAGTGGCTAAGTGTTGTTTTTAATAAGTGTGTCTAAAGTTTTGAAAGTGCATTAAAAAATGTGTTGTGAGAAACCAGTGAATGTTATATTTGTCACTCAAGATTGAGATATTAGGTATCCAACCTAGGATAAGGGTGTGGTGGACATCTAGGATGATCTACTTGCTTATACCCTCGTGTTAAATTGTGTGTGATGATATTCCAGGTCTTGGTTATGTGTTTTGGTTCAGTGTGGAGTCTTGTTTGTGTAATGAGGGTTTGGGTGTGACTAAGGATCAGATCTCACTTGAGGGCTGAGAGCCTCCTTCGTGTGGGGTTGAGGGAGTCCCTCATTCATTGGAACATTATGATTGTTTCCTAATGCATCCTTGTGCTAGCCAATGGAAAGGTGTTGGAAATCATGATCTCCCTTGGATTGTTGAGTTGGATCTACTCCTCCCTTTGAGGACCACATTTGTTGGTCCATAGTGCAAAAAAAAATTCCTCGATTGTATCCCATGGGTTGAGGATGGATTTGGTGTGCCAAACTTTGGATGAGATTCCACTTAGGCTACAAATATTATAGAGATTGGATATTCAGAGGTATGGGTATTAGATGTAGTGATCTTGTAGTATTAGTATTGGTCTATTCAAATTATACTTGAGTAATTATTTAACCAGTCATGGTCTGTGAGCAGTGTTGGAAATAGAGGGAGAAGAATGCAATTTTTTAATTCTTATTATCCAATAATTTTTGAAAGAATATAAAATGTCAAAATGTAAGGCATCTGAGAACAAAATATTATATCACTTCTTAGGTTACAAGATTTACAATTATTATGATAAAAATTTAGGGATGATGGTCCAAAGATATGTGTTGGTGAATGATGTTCTCTTGGGTAAGATTCAGTGTATAGATATCTTATTTACAGGCTACATCAAATATATATATATATATATATATATATATATATATATTGGCTATTTGGTTGGCATGTCCTGGGTTGTTTGGGACTATGCTTGGTTACTATATGATTATTTTGTGGTTAAAGACCACCATATTGTTATAAGTGACACACACACACACACACACACACACACACACATATTGGCTATTTGGTTGGCATGTCCTAGGTTGTGTGGGACTATGCTTGGTTACTATATGATTATTTTGTGGTTAAAGACCACCATATTGTTATAAGTGACATGAGACCACTATATTTTTCCGGCTATGCGGTTTGAGAACCACCATTCCCCTCCACCCCTTGAGTGGCTTGAAGAAGTCACATAGTGCATGTAATGTGTCAATTTTTGTGAAATGTGTATTATTTTAAAGATTCGTTTGTTGTTTTTTCCAATAGTATATTTTTAGACATTTAATTTGTGTGGTCCCTTTTTCCTCAAGGACCTAATTTGATTTAAACAATTTTTATTTGGATTGATATGCTTCCTTTGTACTCGATTTGTTTTATTTTATTTTTCTTTACTTCTTGAAAATTTTTTTAAAATTTTTAAATATTATTTTTATCTTCTTAAGTTTGAGGCTTCTTTGAGCTACAGTCATATGTGTAATGTGAACTATGTAAACTTCTATATCCAAGAGGGATCCCTAGCAAGTCGTATTGAGGTGCAAATACACTAGGGGATTTATCTTGTGAGGATGGGGATGTAAATAGCATTGTGTGACTCTTTGTGTACCTTCCTTCTTAGAGGCTAACCACCTTACACAAACAAGGCGACAATACTAGGAAATGTATGGAGGGGTCATAAAGAGGGCCTCTAGACCATCTTTCCTAATATTATCATGATTATGTACAATGATGGCAATCACTTCATATAAGTGATATGGCATTTTACACTGTTCCTCCTCATAAATCCCATTCCTTGAACCATGTGATATGTCAATCTTGTGCTGATAGTGTGAGTGTTGTAAACCAATATCTATGATTCTTATGCATTAATTATTGGCATTTTCATGATAAAAGGAAATTAATGATTTCTTAAGATGTAAATTCATTATGTTGTGAAATGACTGGCCAATTTGTCAAAGTAATGATGATTGAAGTGAACATGTACATGTATAGTGTAGTTCTTAATAACCTTATAAGTGATAGATGAAGTAATGTGAAATGGATATCCATAATATTGTTGTGTATCATGGATGGATAGTCTTTCGGGTAGACAGTTAAATTGTAAAGTTGCTTAATATTTTAGAATACTTTGGAAGATAAAATTTTATATTGAAATTTGCATAAGATTATTTACAAGTGTTTGTTGCTTGTGTTTACCTTCACTTTTAGGGACTTCCAGGAGGAATCCCAATCCTGGGCAAGAGAATGTAAGACCCTAGTATCCCTTGTGGACTTGTTGATCCTATTAGTTGTTGATGATTTATATGCTATATTCTATGTTCTTTTATATTAGATAGTAAACATGAGTGATGGTTGTTGCTACACCATGAAGATGTGCATATTCTTGATTAATCCTATCTAATAGTTGTTGTGAATTCTTGTGATAGGCATATAAGCTCCATTCTTTGTCTACATAAATATGCAATGATCACGACGCTCAGTTATTGGTAGTATTATTATGTATATTAAGTGGATTACATTATGTTAGGTGATTACATATCATAGATGTGGGCGGGTGTGATTATGAAGACAATTATCGATATTCAATGTTACTTATAGTGGTATGCATTATAAGCTAAATATTCTAATAACATTAGTGGTGATATTTTGATAACAGATAGTATTCACTTAATTGTTCCTTGACTCTATAACAGGTATCATACGAGTAAGGAGTGTTACTATGTAGATTAGTGGATCTAATTTTCTAGTTGATTATTATTCTTGGAATTTTTAATTCATAAGTCATTTGTTTTAATTATTATTAATCATGAGTAATACTAACATGCTTTCTTGGTTGAGTAAATAGGTTAAAAAAATTGGTCAATGTTGATAAGGGGGTCACATAGGTATTTTTTTTATTGCATCCTTGTGAAATATTAGCCTTTTCATGGGAATCTGATTTAACCTTGTTTTGTGTGGTATGGGTTGTGTGCATGTGAGAGTTATTTTATTAGTCCCTTGAGTCGCTTTATTAATATGGTCACTTATTTTATGTTTTATGAATTCCTTATATTGTCTTAATTGTTTAAAAAGTTTCCTAGGTGATAGGTTTATGGGGTAAGGGTATTTTTATTTCATAAAACCCGTTTAATAAAGTATAAAACCCACTCTAATTACTCACTTATGAAAAGTGACAAAAATTGGATTTGAAAGGGTGGTTGGGAAGTTGAAAAGGATGTTTCCTTTTCTCCTTCCATTTATTCTTTCTATTTGTGTGGAGGGGGTTTTCTCTATTTTGCTTTTTGGATTGTTCTTGAGTTCATGTTTGGTTTCCATTCTTCATTTTTGAAGTTCTTGTCATGTTTGTGAAGAGGAAGGAGCAATGAAAGAGAGTGCTTGGAGAAATTTTTCTACAAGTTGGATAGAAAACTTTCTTAGTGAGTTCTAACCTTTTAGTTATATATCTTTGTTGATTTGTAATGAGTTTGTTGTCATTTTGGTCTTGCTTATAAAAAAATCTATGTGAAATTTGATGTTGAATCTCTTGTGTGGCTGCAAGTAGTGTGCTAGGGTTTACATTGGTTGAGTCTTCCACCTTGTTTAGCTTAATTTCATGTATACCCTTTTTTCTTGTTAAAGCAAAGAAATATGAATGCAAGATGTTGTGATGTGCAAAGTATATAAAGGGTAAACTTGTATCTAGGAACCCTTTTGATTAGTGGTTTTAATGTATCAAGTTTAGTAATGTGGATGTTATATGTTACACTTTGGTTGTGGATCCTATGTGGAAATTATTTTGTGGAAGTGCTATGTGACCCTAGCTTAGGGGTGGATTGAATTTCAATCCTATGGTTGGGTGGAGAGCCCATTGACCAATATTTTTTTCCTTTCTTGTAGATATTTGTATTTAAAGTATATGTGTTGAAAGAGAAAGATTATCTTGGGACTTTCAACCTATGGATTTCAAGAGAGAAGCATATTGGTCTTGTGAGGGTCTGCAAAGTTAACCTATGAATATTTTTCCATTTAGAGTTCAATTATGGTTGAAGGTGTTATACTAGTTAAAATGGAATAGGGAGGATAAAGGTTAGTTGATTTTATCTTGGAGGATTGTAGAATTCAAAGGATAAGATTAACTTAGAAAAATCCAAGTTTTGATAAGATATTTTGTGTATAGAAAGTTGTTATATAAATGTTTAATACATACATTTCCCAACTATGTTTAATTTTATTTGAGTAAATTCTCTAATGTATATTCTAGGGTATTTATGCTATATAAATAATAAATAAGAATTTTAGAAAAAAATATCAAAGACTCGTCTTATCCCACCTAATTAATCAATTGTTGAGATTGCAATATTGTTGCCCCTATGCCAAACAATAATCTATTTAAAATTAGTTTCACATATTTAATCATAAGAGTTGTTAAACGTACTATTGAAATATATAATTTAATAGGTTTTTCAATTATTAATCTTAGAAAAACATATCCAAAAATTGCATTAACCCAGATCACCAACTTTTATTTATTAGAAAACAATGACATCCTTATTCACAATAAATATTTGTCATAAAATAGTCTTACAAATTTGTTCACATAGAATGAAAGAAAAAGAGTTAGATGATAAAATTTAAAGGGTTTCTAGAAATTCAATATTTGTAGAACATATTAAAAAAAATTAAAAAAAAACTAGTAAACCTAATAAAACTTATGATTCAAACATTACAATCTCCTACTTTAAAATTGGAACAATAAATTAAGTGAAACCAAGTTAGGTAGTCCTAATACTAATATGGATTTTCTCAAAGATTATGTTACTATGGATATTTAATGCTAAACTTATCAGTAATTTGTTTCATGTTTAAGTTTCATTTAGATGAATACAAATGATGTTGTCAATTAGTTTAATGTTGGGGCAGTAATGTTTGATTTTAAAATGAAAAAAAAAATTATTTGTTTGGAACGTTCATGACTTCATCATTATTTTTATTAATTCATAACATTAGGCAAGTTTTAAATTTAGTAATTTATCTTTAAATATTCTATTTTATTACTTGCATCTCTTATTTAGTTACTTTGTACCATTTTATTAGCTTAATCTTGGGGACGACATTACACTTCTTTCCTTTTTCCGTAGGTCTTCCATGAACTTTAGGGCCTACTTGGCATTAATGGATACCTTCCTCATTATCTCTTTTGAAAGAAAAAAACCTAGCACATCTTCAGTCTTCAAGATAACAAAAGTACTTCCAATAGTCTTAACAAGACAATCCCATGAATCAGGAAAAGAACAAAGCAAGATTTGACATTTCTCCTCCTCGTCCATTTTGACACCAACTGATGTCAATTGAGCTACCAACATATTGAATGCTTCTAGGTGGTCTATAATTCATCGACCCTCTTCCATTCTCAAGGAATACAATTTCTTCCTCAAAAAAGTCTTGTTCACTAAAGATTTGTCTTGATACATCTTACCAAGTTTCTTCCATAGTGGCTTGATAATCAGGTAACAAGTAGTGGCAACTTCAGCCCAAAACATTTGTTTTAGACCAATTCCACTCTACATACTCGTAGCCTTCTCCATGAGTGTCTTGTTCATTCTTTTTACAGCTCCATTATGTTGTGGAGAATATGGATTTGTCTTTTGTTTATGAATTTAACTCAATATTTACAAAATCTATCAAAATAATTAGAGCAAAATTCACCAAAATTATCAGTCCTTAAACATTTTATTTCCTTTCCAATCTGCAACTCAACCATGCTTTTAATTCTTTAAATTGACTCAAAATTTCAAATTTACTCTTTAGAAAATATACCCATGTCCTACAATAATCATCAATAAATGAAATATAATATGTGGTTTTTCCAATTGAAGGAACATCTACAAGACCAAACACATCAAAATGAATAAGATCTAGTACACCAAAAGATTTATGAGAACTCAAGTAACACTGAACACCATTTTATTTTCCATAAATACAATGCTCACAAAAATCAAATTCAAGATTACAATTACACAAACCTTCAACAAGGTTTTTATTTTTCAAGGTCCTTAGACCCTTTTCTCCAATGTGACCAAGTCTTTGGTTCCATAACATAGTTTTCCGTGTAGGTAACTTTGATTCAAAATAAAGAGCACCCTTGGGTACTCAGAAGCCATGATCATCTACTAAAGACAAAATCTATACCTCCTCCAGCAAATTAGCCACAAAATTTATTTTCACAGAAGTACTATTACACTTAGCAGTGCATGCATCAAGCTTATACAATGTTCCATATCTAACACCTCTAGCAATCACCATAGAACCTCTAACCATCTTGCATCCCAAATCAGAAAATACTACCTGCACACTTGTATCTATTAGTTTTCTCACAAATAACAGATTTCATGCTAACTCAAGCATATGCAACACACCATTAATCTTTTTTATTCTACCATCAGGAAATCTAATTCTAACTTTACCACATCCAACAATATTTAAACAAGAATCATCACTTAAGTACACCTTACCTCCATCAAATTTTGTATATTCAAAAAACCAATCTCTATAAGAGGTCATATGGAAAGATGCACCTAAGTCAATTAACCATGCATCATTACTTGCACGAGTTTCCAAGGTGCAATGAATGCATCACCATGTTCCTTCTCGGACTCGGAATCTCATAATCAAATCTCTTCTTTTCTTCTTCTTTTCTTCTTTATAGTCCCTACAAATACGTACAAGTTTACCACAGTTCCAAAAAATAACTTTGGAATTTCTAGGAGATTTAGATCTCCCCTTGGACTTGGATTTATCACACTTCTAATTCTTCTTTCCTTTTTCCTTAGGTCTTCCACTAACATTTAGGGCCTCCTTGGAATTGATGTATACCTTCCTCCTCATCTCTTCAAAAAGTAAAGAACTCACCATATCTTTAGTCTTCATTATTACAGAAGTACTCCCAATAGCCATAACAAGAGAATCCCACAAATTGGGAAAAGAACAAAGCAAGATCTAACATTTCTCCTCCTCATCCAGTTTGACACCAACTGATGCTAATTGAGCAACCAACATATTGAATGCTTCCAATTGGTTTGTAATTCATCCACCCTCTTCCATTCTCAAGGAATATAATTTCTTCCTCAAGAAAATATTGTTCACTAAAGATTTGGATTGATACATCTCACCAAGTTTCTTCCATAGTTTATTTGCAAATGTCTCTTCATGGACATTTATTAAAATAGAGTCTTCAAAGCACAATCTGATTATACCCTTGGCTTTACAGTCCATAACATCATAATGAGTAGCCAAAGTAGGATCTCTAAGCCTTGAAACATTCTCATCAACAACATCCCATAGATCTTGATCTATCAACAATCCTCCATCTTCAACTTCCACATCTCAAAATTATTTCCAAAAAAATTACCCACCTCTATTCTCCCTGATGAAATTTCCATGTAAAAATTTTTGTAACAAGATCAAAAAGTATATTTGGATTAGCTCAAAAAACCCACCAACCCAAAATTGAAACCAAAGGTGATCAAGCTCAGATACCACTTGTAAGGAAGCTAAGGTAGCGGAAAAACTTCCTACACTAATCTTAAGAGAGAGGAGAATAATGCAAAAAATTATAGATCTTTTCAATAGTTATAAAAACTTATATAGAAATAAACATAAATATCATGCATACCACACACAATTATTTACGTGGCTAAAACCCTTTCGAGAGAAAAACCCCACACTTCAAAATTCGCCCAATATATTATTCAAAAATCACAAAGATTACAATATACTTGCAAAGCTAGCTTCTCGTAGGAGTATCACCAACCAAAGATCCATAGACAACACAACCACTATCAAACTCTTAGAATACATCACAATACATAGTCATAATACAACACCCTCATAAAATACAGTTACCTTCTAGGGAAAGAAAAGCCAACAAAATATATACCATCAGACCTAAGACCTAATTATGAATGGTCCTGATTTACAATATATCATTAGTTTAATGTATATGTCGATAGTTTAATATATTTAAAAAAAAATTGTTAACATGCATTCCACTCCACCCCATGCTCCCATTATATATTACACCTACTAGTGTAACTAGTCTAAAAATATTAAATACATCCTATCAACAATAAACCTTATATAATTGCAACGTTGAGACACATTTTCCCAAAATTCCAAAGGGGTACAAAAATTAGGGAGAGGATTGAAAGACTCTTCCTTAGGGGTACATATATCTTTTGAGCTAATCTTGCAAAAAAAAAACACAAATTTCAATTGAAGGAGGGGAGTGGGTTACCTCTTATACTAGGCCATTAAACATATAGCTCACTTCACAAATTTAGGTATATTGAAGACACAACCTAAAAAATAACTATGCAAACCTAACTAGAAAGCTATTGACCATTAAGTTAGGATGCACTAATCAACAATTATCCCTAGGAAGTTACATTGCACCTTTGTAACCAATATAGTGGGCCAAAAATAAATAAAAATTAGGTGTGTAGTTAATGCTTTCAACTCATAGGACAATGTTACTTATGACCAAATCTAGGTATATTTTTTAACTTATTAGTTGGACACTTTTACTTGAATAACTAGTTTGTTCTCCTGTTTGAATTGTTTGCACTTAAGAAAAGCCCGTAAAATACAAAATCTTAGAATTTCAAGTTCAAAAATCCAACATAATCCAAGTTACACACAATTTCTAAAACCCTCACTTCAATCCAAAAGAAAGAATCTCCTAGTCAAATCCCAAATCTCCATTCTAAAAATCAAGGTCAAAATCAAATCTAGATCCAAAACCAAAATAGCAACCAACATCCCAAAACCAACTACCCTAAATAAAATTGTATAAATTTTTAGACCTTATTTCACAAACCCAATCAAACAAAGCATAAATCAAGTCAATGTTCAAATCTAACTAAGGTCTTAGACCTTAATCTCAATAGAATAAAATTAAAACCTCCATCAAGCTATCTTAAGGTCCTTAACCTTAATCCAAATAAATAAATAAATTTATCCTCCTCTCAAGCTCCTAGACCTTAACCAGCTTGAAATCAAATATTCATCAATTTTATCAAGGTCCTTTACCTTAATCCAACCAATCATTAAGTTACTCAAGGTCCTTGACTCTTGATTCAAACACATCATCACGTTATAAATCTATCAAAATCTATTTAAAAAAATCAAATAAATTTTCATCTCACCACAAAATTCCCCAAATCTAAAACAAATCCACTTCATCCAAGACCATGTCATTACTTTATACCCCCAATCACATGATTACAAGCATAATTGAAGATGGATTTTAATGGTAGCAACCCATTTGGACTGACCTTTGTGTATTTTGGAAAACCTCTCACTAAGGCTCCCCTAATCACATTAGTAACATCAAAAGTCTTCATGACCAAAGTGAATCTCACCAATTTGGGATATTTATTTTAATCCACTCAAAAGATAATATTCATGGCTTGATTTCATGACAAAAACAAGAAACTATTGCTCTAAAATTGTACTTAATTAGGGGAAAAAATCCCTCCCAATTATAACTTTGATAATCTAAGAAATATCATACCTCTTGATTTTTCCACCCATGACTTTGACAGCCCATGGCCTCAAACCTCTTGTCACCTGAATTGTGATCCAATAAATGATCACCTAGATCAAACTCATAAGGAGAGTGTTCAACCATCCCCTACCACTCATAACATCTCATCCAACAATTCACCTCACCAAGAAAAACCATCATAATCCCTCAAAATATTGTGGAAAATCTATTGTCCTAACCAATAAAATCCTCCACCAAAATCAAACCCAAACCCCAATCCCATTCAATCTAATCAAACATTTCACAAAACCATCCCCTAGAACAATAAACCACTCCATCCTCAATCAGAGAATCCCAAATCATTTTGTACCCCCATCATTTAATCACACAATCCCAAATTGTTATGTAACTTAATTATAGAAATTAAATCACCTAACTTACCAATCAAACTCACCACCTATCTCACATCTCAATATCGCCACCACCTCTTAGTAACTGTTTTGACCAAAAGTAGCAATAGATCAAAAACGACATCAAAGGTTTACAAATAAGGACATCCAACCAAAAAACAACATCAATTCAAATAACTTTGTACCTACCCCTCTAATCAAACCATCTCTCAAATCCCCTTTCCTCTTCAATTTGAGATCCAAAATTTTGACAAGAATAAAGGAAAAGGTGATGCATATGACCATGTTAAGGAATTGTTTATGGTGTGTCAAGAGGTGTACCATCTAGTGGCCACAAATTCATCATTGCCACTATCAAGTAGTTCATCAAGGGAGTCAAAACCATTCCACTCACCTACATGACTATCCAATAGATTTTCAATTTCATCCCCCATGTCACTTTTTTGTTGACATCCCTTTTGCCATTATTACCAATAATGGTAAATCCTTCAAAAACCATTAGTTTTGTGTCAATAATCAAAATCCTTGAAAAGATTGCCAATGATGTTGGTCATGATTGATAACTACAACTCAATCCCACCATACAAACCTACCATACAAATATTCACATGCCTATAAATGCCACCCCATACACATTGGTCTTCATAATAGATGTCATCTTTCCAATAGATATCAAACTACTATCACTACATGTCTATTTTTGCAACTTTACAACTAATGAAGAATATTTATTTGTGTGATTGGATGAACTTGAGTTTCTTGATGAGGGGATCCTCAATGTCTAGGACTATTTGAAGGCTTATCAAAATCACCTCCATTATAGCTACAATAAGAGAATAAAAAATATATAATTTCAATTTGGTGACCTTGTTCTTAAAAGGAAACATCACAACACAAACAAGGATTATGAAAAAAAGGAAAGTTTGAACCTAACTAGTTGGTCCAATATGTCATAATCACAAAATATGGATTAGGATAATATTAGTTGGCCACCTAGATGGTTTGGAGATTTAAGAACCCATGAACAAGGTGCACCTCAAGCACTTCCATGCCTAGATTGTAGTAGTTATGAAATGCATAAAACTCAAAAAAATAAAAACTTTAAAAGGTAAATAAAAAACCATCCTATGGGCCGGTATTGGCATGGTGTAATGGTTTATAGGTGGCATTGTTGTTCTTGCCACCAAGGTTCAAACCCCGTTGGGTGGTATTGTTGAATTGTTGAATCCAGTTCATAGCTCTGGTCAAAAGCGTTTACCCCTTGAATTAAAAACCATCCTATGGCACCATGGACAACTAACATGGTGAAGATTTACACACAACATGGATAAAAAATAGATCCCATTATCTTCTACTTCATTTTTGGACCATCTCATTCAATCCTCCCATCTCGTCATCCTGTTACAATCATCCCTTCCCCATGTTTAATGCTAGGGATAATTCTTGATATCATGCTTTGAATATATATTTTTTATATCCTCCCCTTTTGGGCACATATTGCCTCATGATGTGTCTCATTCTCTAACATACCCCTAAAACATATTTTGATGAAAAAACGTGCCATTATCAAAAAATGAACAACTTAATAATACTCCTACACTAAAACATCAAAGCAAAGGCTCCTAGATAACACCATCAATGAATAGTAGTTGAATCCCTAGCCATAATGAAAATCCTAATTCCTTTTCTCATTATTTTCCTTTGTAATATATATTTTTCCCCATATCAATCAACAACATCCTATCCTTTTTCAACACTTTGACAAAAGGTACAATGTGTGGGAGTTGTTTTCCTATTGAATTTGACTATTTTCTTATCTATTGACCCATTACATACCTCCTCAATTTCACCACAATACTTGTATGATGGCTCATCTTGATAGGTATTACCAAAACATTGTTTTTATAGCTTGAGTTTTTTTCCCATTGGGTGTCCCTAGCATATCCCACCAAGGTTGTTATACAACTCAATAATATGTTAGGGAATCCTCTTGTTTCTCATATGTTTTTGAGTCAATCCTTCATGCATGGGACACATCATCCCCATGGTCCCTATACCCTAATGCATAACATCAAGTGATATAAAAAATTTGGGTTTCTCACCATATGTTATCACATCCCTCCATCAAATTATAAACATAAAATTCATCATGATTATCATATCTATCATTATTCTATCATTTTTATAATTTAATAAAATAATTTTCTACCAAAAATTTATAGCTTTCATCATTGATTTTCATCCACATGTGCCATAATAAAAAACACATGAAGTAAAATCATACATCGATAACCATTTATCTATATGCATACACCACAAAACATATATTTATAAATCACATACATCCATCCATAAATTATAAATATTCATCCATCCATCGTTATACATACATCCATGCATACCCCATCATATAGCACAATCAGTTAATCACTCCAAAAATCACATATCATATATCAACATTGAATGTATGTACAATATGTCAAAAATATGAAATGTCACATGGCCTCATAAAAAATCTATCATCCATGTGATCCATCATGTATGACTACTTCTATCCCCCTCTCCCTTTGGTGTCTTGGTGATGGCCCTAGAAATGATGGCAGTTATCATAGTGGCCTATTGACTGACTCATGTCTTCTTGAACCTCCTAACTGAGCACTCAAGTATTCTACATATGAGGTCTACCTCTACTTTATCAGCACCACTCACTCATATACCAACCTATAATACTAAGTCTCTTGTAGTGAATATTGTGCCTCCATCAAATCCTTCATCACATATACTAGTGCATACAACATTCCCTACAAGCATAGTATACCTCTGGCCTAATCCCTTTTCTATCTCAACCACTACCCCTTTGTCTATGTTGCATCCCTCTCTATCTATTCCATAAACAATCGAGCTTGTAACCCATCCCCCTCTACCCATGTAGCATCCCTCTCTACTTGTACTTCATCTCTCTCTACTTGAAAGTATCTTTCTCTATCTTTAGAGCATCCCTCTTCTCTCACACCAATTCAATTTTTGCACAAATGTTCTCTATAGTTCCCTCACCTCGGGTTCCCTTAGCAATCTCACCTCTACTACCTCTACCCAAATAGGCACATCCTACATCAAGCTATCACTGCCCTCCCCTCTATTATCAGTGGTTGATGTTTATGTTGGTTCCTTTTACAATGTAACTAGGTTTGTCTTCTAATCTACCTATGGAATTGCCAATTCCAATCAAAGGAAGCTCGAAGGACCTGGACCAACTGACAAGGACTTTAAAAGCCTCCTACACTTCAGGCTCTGCAAGACCTAGGAGGGTGATCCCTTAATGTGTTTACAACCTCTACACCATTATTATAAACAACATTAACAATAGCAGATGATCTCACTTAATAGCTCAACACGATAAGATAATATCAACTAGAATTGGTTGTTCATAGACAATATCAACTATTTGGAGCGTGAGATAACTAAACACAATCCATTGTATAAGATATTCAATGATTTGCAATTTGTAGCAAGCTCTAGGAAAAGACAAACAAATGTTGAACTACACTAATAATTACAACTTAAATTAGTGCCATATATCCATTGTAGGAGTCAAATTCATAAGAATCTAGAGGTTTATAACATATTTAATACATCACATATAAGATCCCTGGCAGTATTGCATTACAATTTCATTAGTATGCATTCTAACCCAAAACTACTTATCAAATCCTTGTACAACACATATCCGCCTATAATCCCATTCAAGCATTTTGATTAATTCCTTGAATTAAAGCTAAAATAGAATCATACACACCACAATAGTGACATGGATAAAACAACCCTTAGTTATTTCATTCAAAGTTTAGATATGTATGTACAATGGAGAGACATGAGCTCAAATTTTCATTTCAACTCAAATGCTAGTACTGTTATACAACATTAAATCTCTATGAACTCAAAACCTGTCACAGAATGACTCAAAACCTAAATTGTATTTCTCTAAAACCATCGGACTTTACAATTCGCTATGCAACTTCACCTAGAGTCGACAAAAATTATCTAACTTGCTAACCCATACTTCTGGCCTTGAAATCCTTCTTATAGAAAATGAAGGAGCAAACAAGCACCGGGCCAGAAAGTACACCTGTCTCCAGTCAATTGGAGCACCTGGTGATATTCCAAAATTTGTTACAATAGCCACCACCTTGAAAAATATTCTTGTTCATCATATCAGTTGAGGAACGTTGATGCAAAAAACCACAAGAAAACCGCACCGAGAAAGTCGTCAACAAAAAACTGGAACCGTTGCAACTGCAGCATCTGATTTGCCACCTGTTAGTAGTTCACTCATTTTACTCCTCCTCAGT
>VDFB02270230.1:0-28085 GCA_007258455.2 Sequoia sempervirens | reverse complement strand
CTTATGTCTTATCTTTTAATTGATTTTTATTTGGAACTCTGGTAATGAACCTCTCAATGTATAATGATAGATGGCATTTTTCAATGTATGACAAAATGCCATTTATCTTCTTCCATAATCGACCATCAAAATCTAATTGAATAACATTTTGGAAATGAAAACCAATCTAAACCAAATTAAAATTGTCTTGAGTGATGTCAGTCGCACACATACTCTAATGACGCTCCTGCATCATTATGTATCTACCCTCCATCTCTTTCATGGCTTGCCACTTTCCACCCTTCACCACTTTTTAAAATGTGTAAAAATGGTCAAAAATGGCCTTTGCTGCCTCCAAGAATATTTTGGGAATTGTAGCTCCCAACCTCAAAAAATAGGTCAACTTCCAAGAGGCATAAATTTTGATCCGAGCACCTAAATGAGATCAGGGTGCTCTACACCATGTTTTTCTCATATCAAGAATTGATATTCATAAAGGTCCTATTCAATCATTTAAAGGTATTCAGAACTAAAACCGTAATTTTATTTTTCTTGAGAGGTGTTCCTTCTGAGCAATAATTTTTTAAATGGACTTGAAACACATGGGAAATAAAGGGTTGGATCATTGAATCCTTTAGGGGACTGGGTAGGGAGTACGTAGCCTACGCTTTTGTGGATCCAGAACACACTCGAACAGTTCAGGAGTATGGCTCCTAGGTAGTCTATGGACAAACCTGCTATGTTCAAGCCTGGGACATTGATTTTCATGCTAAGGGTATCTCAAAATCTAAATATCTGATGTGGGTAGAGTTCCCATTCCTAAATCTTGTATTCTTCCCTTGAATGAAATAGCTTCCCAATTAGGCAAAGTTCTCTGGTGCAAAAACAACACTAATAAATGGTCCAATTTGCATGTTCAACCCCGTGCCTGCATTGAAATGGATCTCACTCAACCCCTTCTAGATACCATCCAAATTTTTGGCCTAGGAATTGAGTTCCAACAATAGATCTCTTACCTAAACAAATTGAATTCTTTCTTTTACTACAGCGGGAAGGTCATCTTATCGGTGACTGCCCCATCCATAAACCTCACCCTATCCCTCCGCCCTCTAGTGATTTTCACCCTACCAATCTATCTCCCTCTACCATTTCCCCAAATCCCTTGGCTACTCCTACTTCTCCTTTTCCATCTTCTACCCCCTCCACCCACCAATCCCCCACCACCCCACCCTTCTGCTACCCCTTCCTCTCCTTCTCAACCCCTGTCAACCCGTGGTTCCCCTTCCTATAGAGATGTTGCTCTTAGTGACAACTTTAGGGTTGTCAAAAGATGAAAATATATTGGCTCTTCCATTGTCCACTCTTGTTCTGAGAAAAGTTCTCCTTTGTAGTGGTCTCCTTCACAATGTTCACAATCTCAATCTCGATCTTCTTCTCATGAAAGGTCTAATTTGGGACAATCGTCAGCCCTTTAGACATACCAATTTGGAAATCAGTCGAATGCTCTCTTAGTGGATGAGGAAACTCTTCGTGACTTCTCACAATGAACTGTAACATTCAATCTTGGAATGTGCAGGGATTAACTATCCCCTCTTGGAAGTATCATGTCAAATAGTCTATTCAGAATAACCACTCTAATATTGTAATGTTGCAAGAAGTGAAGGTTAATGGTATCCATTTGAAAGCCACTCTTTCAACCATTTGGTAGGAAGCTATCTTTTTTCACACCAATCATGTTAATGGTTGTGGAGGAGTTGTGCTTGGTCTTGCTCCTTAGCTTTCAAAGCATGTGGTTGCGTCAAGGAGTGATCCTAATAACTGTTGTATTTGGGTTACCGTGATCATGCATGATACATTATATGGATTTTGTTCAATATGTTCTCCCAAAACTCCCTTTGAAAGGACTCTTCTTTGGGAATGGATGTGAGGTTACCTCCCTAATGCAGATTGGGTGCTTGGGGGCGACTTCAATATGTTGGAACACCCAATTGATCAAAGTTGGGACAACCATGTCCACTTATCTCATCTGGAATTTGATGCTTGTACTATTACTCATAATGCATTGAGTGTGCATGACCCATTGTTGGGTAAAAAAAATATTCACATGCCTCATTGGTACACTTGGTCTAATTGTCGAGGTGGTCTTTTAAGGAAGATGAGTTGGGTTGATAGATTTTATATCTCCCCTAATTGTTGTATTGTTCCCACAAAGTATATACACCTTATTCATCTTGATCTTGCTACCACCCTCTCTGATCACTTTCCCATCTTTACCACCCTCTCATTCTCCAAGTCCCCTCCTCTTCCTAATAACCTCCCTTTTAAGCTCAATGTGACTCATTTGCAACAACAAGACTGAATTGATGGTCTTCTTGCTACTTGGAATGCTTAACCTAAACCCCAAGAGGATAGATGGATCAGCTAATGGGAGAGAACTATTGCACGTTGCTCCTCTTTCCTTCATGATTATGGTCAGCATGTTGCTGCTAAATGTAGGAGACTTGAAAAATCTTTGCATGGCCAACTTTTGTGTGATTGATCCCTTCTAGCTACCAATCCCCACAACCTTTCCCTTCAACAAAATGTTGTGCAAGCTGAAAATCAACTTAAGAAATTGGCTGCTTACAAAGGAAAAGGTGTGCAGATCCGAACTCGTCTCCAATGGATTAAGGATGGTGATCAAGGTTCCAAATTTTTCTTTAAATACTTGAAACATAAACACCAAAAAGAGCATATTTTTGTCATTAAATCTACTAATGGCACCCCTCAAACTAGCCATTCAGACATCATGCATACTTTTTTAGATTACTATAAGCACCTCTTCATTGATGAAAATGCAGATGATCCTTTAATTCCTATTGTTGAAGAAAGTGTGACAGTGTGTATCCCTTGTAAAATTGATGTTGAATATAGTAAGTTTCTAGATAGATCTCTCTCTTTGGAAAAAATTAATGAGGCTTTTTTTCACATGGCCACTAAAAAAATCCCCGAAATGGATGGCCTCCCTATTAAATTTTATCAAATGATGTGGCCTTACATTCATGAGGATTTTTACTATGTGTATCTTGAGGAATTGAAACTGGTACTTTAGGACCAATCATTAACCAAGGTCTCATCAAACTCATTCCTAAAGGGAAAGATGAGGAAACTATTTCTGGTTGGAGACCCATTACCTCATTGAATACCTCATACAAAATTATAGCTAAAGCCTTGGCTCGAAGAATTAAACCCATTACTCAAATGATTGTGCATCCAGAACAAACAGGCTTCTTGGGAGGAAGATTTATCCTTGAAAATCTTGTGTTGGCTTGGGAAACAATTGAATGGGCTCAACAAACAACCCAGGATGCCCTTATCATCAAGTTAGACTTCGACAAAGCCTATGATCACATTTGATGGCCCGTCATCTTTAACATGACGCAATGGGTTGGGATTTGGCCCTAAAATCCATGATCACATCAAAATGCTTTTTGTGGATGCTAATGCTAGAATCACTATTAATGGATCTCTATCCCCTCAATTTCATCTTCAGCAGTCTATCCAACAATGTTGTCCCCTTGCTCCTTTTTTGTATGTGCTTGCAACTAATTCCCTTGGCTATTTATTCCAACATGCTAAAGCCAATCAATTTATCCATGGTATTTCCTTGCCTAACAATGCCACTGCTCTCAACTCTCACTTTGTGGATGATAGCATGTTTTTAATCCAAAACACTGTTGAAAAGGTAACTAATATTTTGGTTACCCTAGATTTGTTTTGCACCATTTTCGGCTCCAAATTAGCTATGAATAAGATAGAATTTATTATGTCTCACCCCAACCCCTGACCAACATGGATTCCATCTAATTGGAAAGAAATAAAACATCGATCAATCACTAGATATTGGCAATTCCCTTTAGGGTTGGAGTTTCTCTTAAAGACATGTGGAATTAGTTCTTGAACAAGATCAAAGCCAAACTCTTGAATTGGACTAACAAATTTTTATCCATGTTTGGTCGTATCCAAGTGGCTAACAAAATCTTGCTTGCTAGTCATGTTTATAGTTCTTCATGTTGGTTGCCTTCCAAGAGATGTTAAATAAGCTAACTCAGCTAATTCAAAACTTTTTATTGGCCAAGTGGGAGAACAACAAAAAAGGGTTTCTTGTTTCTTCATGGCAGCATTGTATCCAACCAAAAGACAAGGGGGGGTTGGGAATTATTGATCTGTATACTCAAGGAAATTGTCTAACCACTAAATGGATTATTAGAGCCCTGGAGGGTGATGCTCCATGGAAGGAATTAATTAAATTCTGTATTCAAACTGCCTCAGTTGATCACTCTTGGGGAAATGTCAATTGGAAAGACAAAATCCTTCTAGCTCAGTTTTTCAAAACCCATGGATCTGCCCCTTTCAATTCTATTTGGAAAGCTTGGAAGATTACCTCTACCAAGATGATATGGTTTGATCAATCTCTCCACCATGGCTTAATTTTTCCTTACTCCTCTATTTGGTGGAATAGGCTAGTGCAACAAAATGATAATCTGTTAGGTGCCATTAGCAGATTTTAAGGAAAGCATCTTTTTAAAAAAGGTATCCAATTCTTTCAAGACTTATGGGACTCCACCACATTCTAGTGGAAATCATGGCCCAACCTTAAAGTGCAGTTTCACCTTTCTTCTTGTGATAAAAAAAGTTATCCTTGAAATTCAACAGCTTATCTGTCATGAACTGCGTAGCCTGTTGTCCTTGGGTTGCCATGCTAACTTTCTAAAGTATTGGAATTGACCTAATGCTCGCAGTATTTTCTTTTTTCCCCTACAATCCATATACAAACAACTTCTTCCTCCTATCACCATCACACCTTGTCTTAATAAGAAATGGCATTGCTCTTTTCCTCGATCCAAGTGGAATGAACTTAGCCACCAAATTTGGACGTCTAAAGCATATGCCTAGTCTTAGCTCCTTGCCTGGAGACTTCTTCATGTGAAACTCCCTACTAGCAACTGCCTTAAGTTTGTTTACCCTCAGCCCACCTTTCCATTTTGTGATAGATTGGAGTCCATAAAACATGCTTTTTGGCTCTGCACTCATGCGTGTTCCTTGTGGCACCTGTTGTTTACCTCTTTTCCTATTTTATTTCCTCAAATATGGACTTGGAAATCTGCTCTTCTGGGTGTTTTCCCATCTTCTGATGTTTTATCTCACACCTGTAGACAAGTGATTATCAATCAGCTCTAGAAATTTTGTTGTCTAGCAATGTTCTCTAACACCATCCTCCCTCCCCAAATTGAATTGCTAATGATCTATTCTAACTTATGCCTTCATATTGTGAATTTGCAAAAGGTTCATCCATCCACCGGTATTAAGGACACATTACACAACTTGCTTATACAGCTGCACACAATTACTGGTGCTAATGGGGGCTCAAATTTTTGAGTTTTCTTTTTCACTTGTCTTCAGTGGTTTTAGTCAGCTTTGCTATTGTGGCTTAGAGGAATTCAAAGAAGTGGTTCTCAATCCCAGACTGCTTTAAGATGGACAGTAGGCTTTTGGCTTCCCTAGTGTTTTCAAGAGGCATTTTCAACACTCCAGACAAGAGGAACTCTTCCAGATTGTGTATATTTCGTTAGTTTTAATTTGTTGTTAATTCATGGCTCTCTGTTAGTTGTTCGTGTCTTCTTTTGTTCTCTGGCAACTTCTTGTTGTTGTTGTAATTGTTGTTGTTTTACAATCATCATGTTGTTTTGTTCTCACTTCTAGGTCTTTGTTTTTGTGCTGCTACTTTGTGCAGCCCTGTTGTTGTACCTAGACTATGTTCTTGAGATTTTGATTCAACTTGGTTGCTGATCATTGTATTTTTTTATTGCTTATTCTCCAATATAAAAAAAAATCATTTAAAGGTCCAAAATTCAAGTTAAATATTTTTATAGAATCTTTGAACCTCAAAACTTTAATATCTCACTATCTACAAAAAGATCTTTGGCTAATTTTTTTATTATAGACTAATTTTATAATTTTGAACCTCTAGGTAAATTTCTAGGGTCATAAATGCTCAAATGCAAAGTTTCTAAAAATAGCAACTACACAAGCCTACAAAATCAAAAAAATAAAACATTAATAATTTTGGTTGATGCAAGATTGCTCTCACACATTGAATGTTCTTGCATCAAAACTAAAGATATTCCTTATCTTATCCAAGTTCACATTTATGTCCTCTTTTTCATGCTTGTTCTAATCCAATAACTCTTATCCACCTCACAAGTTGTCAAAGTTGCAATTAACAACTTTAATGATAACTAAGTGATAATTACACATTACCAAATTAAAACTACATATGATAATGAAATGCAATTAAATAATTAAATACAAATATAGAAAAAGTAAGACTAGACACCTTTTATCTAAACCAAGGTTCAAATCTCATAAAAGTGCAATAACAAAGAGATGAGGTTGGGATCCGCCCCCATGCAATTTTGGTGGAATAGATACCCCTCAATCCTTGACTCTAACCTAAAGAGATATCAATTCAAACTTATACTTTTGTATCAAGTAGCAAAAATATTTTAAAATTGACATAAAGTTCTCCATCAAAAATATCACTTCTTTTCTTTTAAAAATACCATCCATTAAAAAATAATAATATAAAATGTCATATAAATTGTTAAATAAAATACTCTAATAGAAAGTAGTTAGGCAAACACATGTTTAGAAGAGCCCAAGAAGCATCCTCATGTATGGAAACACGTGCACCAATATTTAAAACACTAAACATTGCTAGAAGACCATAAACTTCCAAAAATGATTTACCTTTTTAAGCATGCCCAACTTTTAATGACCATGGCATGGATGGATGGTCATACTATACATGAATGTCATGGATATTTAGCAAAGGAAATTTCTTCTTACTTATGTCGCACATTAAATATTTGTCATGTAGATGGTAAAAGGTTTACATTGACTCTCCATCTTTTTAAATGGAAAACATATTTTTTTAATAATGGTAAAAAGGAATGTATATATTTTTTCTTAATAATGGTAAAAAGGAATGTATAGAGGGAATAACACATATAGAGGGATTAGTGTTTAGTGATATTTACATTTATTGGTTTCTTATCATTTATATTTTTACTATTAAGTTTTAAGATAATCTTGGGAATTTAATTTTTATATAGGGATTTTATAATGTTCATTAGTAACATCATTTAGTGTTAAATAAATAGATATTACATGTAACAAAGATTTGTTTTTCTAAGAATAAGATTACAAAAATCTAGACGGTATCATTCTTATAAACATGATTTCAATTTGGGAACGTCTGCGTCTCCTCTTTTTTCACTCCAATTTTATATTTTCATTTACAACTCTATCTCAAATAAAATTCATTCTCTTCTAATTCCAAAGTACATTAATATTAACTCTTCTCATTTCTATTTGTTAGTCACTACCTTTATAAGGTGGGGAACTATTGTTTAAATATTCACTTCAGTCTTAATTTTTCATCTAAAATTTAATTATTTTTTGTTAACCTTAAGTATAGAATAAGATTGGATTTTCTCATTAATGTTTATACATTTCATTCATATAAAATAGAATGGAAAGTTTTAACAACATTTGCAAAATTATAGAAAAATAATTAAATCACTTTACTACAAACATCTAATAAATATTGTCAAGTAATATTTAAATGTTGAGACACATTAAAAATATTTTAAAAATATAAATATAAATGGATATATAGATTGTAAACATTTAAGCATGAGATAGGCTTTAGTACCTATGGTGAGATCAATCTAAATTAGAAACTTCCTAAAATTCTCTCTACGAACAACACTAAATGTTATCTAAAATAATTACGAAATTAGCAACAAAATCAAAACTAAAGAACATAGGGGCACTGGTCCGAGCCCAGTTGGTTAAGGTGTTCCCTGTTGCAGGGCGCCCACCATGGGTTTGACTCTTCGGCGCTCCCGTGGTACCGGTTGGTATGTCCCGCCAGCACTGCCGGTCACGGTAAAAAGTTTACCGGCGGTGGGGGGTTATATGGGGGGCCGTGCTACACCCGATTCCCCTCGTTAAAAAAAAACTAAAGAACATAATAAATAAACTAACAACCCAAAACTTAAATATAATTGTGACTTTATCTTTTAGTAAAGAAGTTACAAGAAATCTTGTAATTTATGAAAGTGGTAAAAATATTAGAGATGAATAGGATATTTTTCAAATATTGGATTAATTAAAAAAAAATTATAGTGTTTAGTTAAATATTGCATAAGAAAGAAAATTATATATATATATATATATATATATAAGATTAAAGTAAGATATATATGCAAGCATATATATCTAAAAGTAAAATGACAAAAAGCATATAAAAAGACATTATATACTATATTGATATAAACAAATCATCAAATTATTATTTGAATCATTACAATATATTTCATTTCATTTCATATTTATTTTATCATTATCAATAATCATGCTAGTGATTTTTTTTACTCTCTTCAAGTTTAAATCATCTTGAAAACATGACATTCACATGAAAAAAATCTATTTTGTTGGTAATACTTTGTTTGCTACTACTCATTGTCTAACTACCTAAGATACTAATGCAACACACTATTATTCCCTATATGGGATTTTGTGTGCTCATGTCTCATGCATTTAAATTATTGGTTTTTCTTCTAAATAATCACTTTATTTGTGAAACCTTAACCTTGGTGTCCTTCCAACCATCAATTTGGATTATGCGTGCTTCTTTAAAATGACTTTCCAAAAATATTAAAGGTTACAACCACTTCATCCATCTCCTTCCATCCTCTAGCACCTAGAAACATGTTCTTCTTTATTCACATATGACATCCAACATTGTTGCATACAACCACCTCCATTTTGTAGTTCCCCACTCTAACACCATAGAATCACACACCACATTTTTTTATTTTTGGTAACTCAAAGGTATCCTCACGACCTAGCCTAGTGGCCAACCCACCTTACCTTGGTCTTACTTATTGCCAAGTTGGGGTTTAGGAAGGGTTGGGGTGAGACTAGTCCCCTTAAAGATGTATGCAGTCACCTACAAGCCACATGCATCAGGTGAATCTAGGCCTCGGAGTCAAACCCAAGACCTTAGGGAGCAAACCCAAGACTCAAGCCAACTACGTTGCCCGTGCAAGCTAACACACCACAATCTTTCAACTACCTTATGTTTAAACACATGGTTAAGGGTCTAACAAAGGAAAGCTCCTAAATGTGCCTTAGAAAAAACATTTCCTCCTTATTTTTGATAGCTCTAACAATATTAAGGAAAAATAGATATTGATATGTACATGCAAATTTTTATGACAAGTACTTAGAATACAACCTCTTCCATGAAACACCAACATCTTGAACGGAAATAAAAGACATTAATGCACACTCCAAAATACTATTGACAAATATTAAAAACTTACTTAAACATAAAAATTTAAAATACATTTTTAATAGTTTAGAACCTTCTCACACCGACTTTCAAGAATCTTAAATCATTACAACCCTCATCCAACATATTTTCTCCAATCTTAATTTATTTTTTCTTGATTCTAAAACAACTTTTATTTATTTCATTTACTTCTATTTTAAAATTTAAAAATAACTAATACTTTTATTTTAATAAAATTAAATTTAACAAATATATAAATATTAATAATTAAATCCTTAGCCATAAACAATCAATTTATGTATAATAAAATTGAAAATTAATATTGCTAAGGCATTGATTTGTACATGAATGGGCCCACAAGGCATTGAAAATCCATTCCATCTCACAAAAATGGATGTACCCTACTACCAACACATAGAAAGTGACTAAGTTTTTTGTTTTGTTTGGAAGAAACCAAGTCCTACCTCTATTTTCTCTAGAGACAAGACTAAAAACATAGTACATTGTACCACTACCCCTTTATTTATGATGTTTATAGATTTAGAATATTTAGTATTTATCTATGGTGGTCATAAGTTTAGAATTTTATTAAAAAAAATTATTGGTAGGTTGAGTTAGTTATGGTTTTAAATAAAGATTTATTTTTCCCATTAAAGTATTCAACAACAAACAAAGTTTACAAATTCAATGGTTTCAAGAAATTTAAATCTTGATAACAAAACCACCACCATCAAATTTAAATTATTATACCATTCTTAATGATATTTAATGAAATACTTTTAATTGATTTAAAATATAAAATTAATAAGATTTTCATTATAATAATTATCTATTATTAATTTTTTATTAAAGATAGCATCTAGTTTTTCATATATTCACAAAGATTATCATTAATATTAATTTAATCAACATTTATTTGATAAAGCATTTTTAGTCAAACTAATTTCATGCCTATCATTCAAGTCTTAAGAAATATTGAATAGATAATGAGATTGATAATTATATTATAATATTTTTTATAATTAAATATTCTAAATTTTACAATATTATATTTATAAAAACATTTAATATATATTTTTCTTATAAATAATATAAGTTTTCTTTAATATTATTTGGGTTAAGAAACTTAGAATTGTAAAGAATATAGTGGAACATACTATATTTTATACTATTGTTTTATTTTTCAAGTTAATTTTATGTTATTATCAATGATTATTCTAAACCCCCTCTACATACTTACAAATTTTAATTAGTCGGTATCCTCTTAAAAAATGTTATATCATATTATTGTTTTATTAAAGTGTTATTTTATATTATGGGTAAACATGAATTAGTTGGTTTTTGAAAGGACTCAAATCTTTCTACATTTTAATGCATAGGAAACACTTCAAGAATTACAAAATAAGAGCAAAGGGCTGCCCAACCAATGGTTTTGGGTACATACCAAAGAGTCACCCAAATATGTTGCAGACTCACCAGATGCTTGAAGAATGCCTCCAAAGGTTGAAATGTTGAAGAAGGCACCACTTCTTCAATGGTATAAAATCGAACTAGCCTACTTGAACCAACTGATTTAGAATAGAGTCACCATGGCGTTTGATGATATGCCTCAAAATGTAAAATGCATTGAAGAAAATACCAAATTCTTCAATGGAAAGAAGTAGTCCCACTAGGCATGCCAAAAACTGTTATCACATGAAATTGCACCCTAATGAGCATGAAGCTCAACATTCCAATGACACAATGGAAACAACCTCAAGGTGTGGGACCTTTGCATGTATGAGGTCGAATCTTCAGAGAAGGTCTACTTCCTTTTTCAATCTTAGTGCAATGTGTTGGTCCAACCCAACACATAAAAACCTACCACTAATAGCTCACAAGGAAAAGGAGAGAAGGAGAACATGAAAGGGAAATGGAGGTGATACACCAAGATGGAAAGCTCACTTCTTCCTAGCTAAGATTTGCATAGTGCATCAAAGAAGGGGACCAAAGGACTTGCACAACTCTCTATTTGGTCAATTTCAGAGGTAAACATGGAGGTTAGGGTTTGACAGAGCGATAGAAGGAAAGAGAGTCTCAACATAGTAGTTACAAACAATTTAACACAAGCATGTATACATAAAAATGCAAGCAAACAATTAGACATGAAGGTAATAACTTATACATAAAAGAGGAGAGAACCAACAACAATAATCAACTACATTAATGTAAAGGCATATAGCCAATCTTTACAATGGTAGAGTGTAAAATACAACCTACAAAAGAAAAATCACAGAGGAGCCAAAGGAAGAAGAACCCTAAAAATGAATACATTTTTAGCTTTTATAGATTAAGCATAATTGAGAAACACAAACTGAACCCTAGGTAACCCTAACCAAAGTTAGCAAAGAAGCCTATGCGTGCACAATGAGTCATCTTTGAAAATCATGATCTAGGGCATAGATCCACCAAAAAGTCAACAAAGAGCAATAAATGGGCATGGGAACCCGTGAAATCCAATTGCATAGGCTAAGGGATGTCATAAATATTATCCTTGAAGCCCATGAATTAGATCTAGGCGTTCAAAAGTCAAATTGAGCCTCAAAAAAATCATCCAAAAAACATGTCAAAACATAGTATGGTCAGGTTGTTGGGCCCAAAAGGAAGCCTTTAAAATCATGAAAAAATGGTCTAAAACCCCGAAAATGAGCACATTGTCAGACATCAAATGTTGGGCCATCGGATCTACCACTTACAACATGCCTAGGAGGAGGAAATAGTGAAGAAGAGAGGAAACATCGGGCATCAAACCTCATACTGTCGGAGGTTGGAGGCTAGAGGTCAAAGGTCAGGATGAAGGCTTACCTCTGAAATTCAAAGGTAAAGGGGAAGACTTACCCCCAAAATCTAAAAGCATTTGACACAGTCGAATTCAGAGAAATCCTTCGATGAAGGGGCGGACCAAAAGCCATAGAAGTGAAATTTTGAAGGTCGATAGGAAGCCTTACCTTTTACCTCCGAAGGTAAGAGGTAAGGCACAAGAGTGAAGGGTGAAGGCTAAAGACCAAAGGCCAAAGGAGAAAGGTGCAAGGGAAGAGTGAAGAGGGAATACCAAAGGCTGAAGGCCAAAAGGAGAATGAAGAATAACAAAAATGAAGGAGGAAAACCAACCTTCGAAGATTAGAGGGAAATTGACCTCTTACCTCCAAAGGTAAGAGGTAAGATGCAAGAGGGAAGGCTGAAATTTGAAGGTCAATGAATAAAGAAAGTAAATGAAAGAAGAGAGGGATGGTAAGGGGTAAAGGGTAGGGCCGAAGGAAAAAGTCCAAAAGACTTGGAGGAAAAAAGGGAAGGAAGGGAGCGATGAAGAAAGCGTGCAAGGTAAGCAAGTAAGAGACAACCTAAAATCCCAAAACTCTAGGACTTAGCAAAGTTTACAAAACCTCCAAGGAAAAATCATGCAAGATGGCCCGTGTAGGATCTCTCAGATCAGTTATCAATGATGCAACATCAAAGGGGGGCATGAAATGTCAACAATAACTAGGTTGGGCAGTACACTCTGGGAGTCCATTCGAAGGAGGAGCTTGAGATGTTAGAATATCAAGAGTCTTGGTATTATGAATGCAACAAAATAGTGCGCCTAGCTCTGGGGTGATTTACTTCTAGGAGTTTTAAGCGTGAGTCAAAACTTAAGTGTAGGAACCAAAGTCTTGGTGGACTAGGATATCTATATCTGGTTCCACCTAATCATTTTGAATATTTGATAGGGGAAGTTCCTCCATTTTGTTTTACAAATCTACTCAGCTCCAAGTTAATGTCCTAATTATATTTTAAAGATGGAGGTCCTAAGAGATTTTAAAGTGCTGAAGAAGGTTGACATCCATTGACTTATTCAAAAATTATCCTGCCAGTTGTCATATTCCATGTTCCTTGTTGTGATTCATCCCTTGGATTCCCTCTCATGTGTTGATTGAATTTCCCGAGCATCTTGTTCTTATAAAAGGCCAGGAGATGTTTCATTTTAAGTTAAGTTCAAAATTTGTGGACATCAGAGAACCAAAACTTTTTCTAGTTTTGTTCTTTTTCGTATTTTCTATTTCATTCCAAATTAAAAACTTGTATGTTTCATTAAAGTTAATCAATATCAGAGCTAATTTGAAAGCCATTTCTTGATATGAAATCTTACGTAGTTTATTGTTTGTTCCTATCGGACAAGACTGTGTGTTGTGTTGTTTAAGGGTGCATACTAGCACTATTTGGTGGCAAATAATCCCACTTTTTCTTTAAAATCTCACATCATTTTGTGCTTAGATGTGAAGCAATGTGCCGACATATGGAATGGTTTTCTATTGTTTGGTTATTTCTTGAGGCATGCATGGATAATACCTGGGAGAAATTTTACCTTTTTAGTAATTTGTTTATGATTTATGAATAGATGTTTTAATTTCAGAAAATGTTCCAAAAACGTGATGAATGCATGGAGTTTTATTGCACATATTTTTATTCCATGATATTGTTGAATGCTTAAAGCTAAATCTACTTGGATAAATGCAATTTTTTTGAATTTCATGAAATATTATTGCAAATTGGTTGATTTCATGAAGTTGTTGAATGATCGGACCTATATTATTTCATATCTCTATGATGCCTTTTAAAATTGAAAGGACCATTTACCCCTCATGTGTAACAACATTATCACAACAAACCTTGAGCAAACCTAGTGTAGTCAAAACCTGACATAAACAATCCTTGGGATTAAGTTGAGTTAGCCTAAGATTTAGGTTGTCCCAGTGCAATCTTTCAAGAAAGATAGGTTCACCTAGTGTGTCTGTGAGAATTTTATCTATCTATTGTTGTGTGATTGTAAGAGAGGGGGACCAACCACATCAAGGCTCCAGTTCATGGAGAGCCAAGAGCAGAAGGCTGCCCTAACTTACCTCACTCTAAAGGGGTGTTTTGAGGTGAGAGTAAAGAGTGAAGAGCACTATGTAGTACCTTTGTCACTCTATAGACCCGAGATTCTGTTTGGGGCTAGACGAGCCAGTTTTTGGAGTCCAAACTATACCTTCGACAACTCTCTTTTTGAGGATGGCAGCACGCATCTTAGATGATAGCATGACACACTAGCATCCATATGACCAAAAGACGTAAAGTATAATAGGAAAAGTCCAAAAACATATTAACAATCTAGCTAGTTGGTTTTAATAAACAAAACAGAATGATGAAGTATGAGAAATAAAGACAAAGATGATAAAGCGTGTAAATAAAGGCTAGAGTGATGAAGATAATCTCACAAAAGCGTTGATTTTCCAACTAGCTCCATGCACACGTTCACCTACACACAAGAAAGAGGGAAAATTGTTGAGGCTGTATAGGGGCCTACCTCAATCAAACCCCCACTTTGGTGTTTCTACCTCCACGAAAAACCAAAAAGAAATGAAGTAGAATATTCGATAAAGAAAGTAGAAAGAAAGATTGTTGAACACTACAAAACAATACTTTGCTACTCTATCAAATCACAGAGGAGAGGAGTGAAGTGTTACCACCTCCACCCAAAGGCTCACTAGCCAATGGAGGGAGAATGCAAGGTATGGACTTGGAAAAGTCACCACAACCACAGCGGTGATGAAGGGAGGTCTCACAAGACTCCAATCCCACAACTTCTATGGCTACCTCACACTTGCAATGTGGAGTTGATGGAGTGTCAATGCTACTACAATGATTGCAATGAAGTGTTTGAATGTTGCTTGAGAGTGTGGAGAAGTTAAGTGAAAATGCTAAGAGAAAGTGATTGAATGTGTAGAGGATGGAATGAATGAATGAAGAATTTTTTTGAAGGTGGGATGAGAAGAATCTATTATTTTCGAGTCAGTTGGTTGAAAAGGGATGTTACAATTTGACCCCAATCGGGTGTGTAATGCTCCTACCAACTTCAAATGCAAGAATCTGTCAGGGACAGCAGCACATCACACAGACATCCATGCACCATGCATTTATCCCTACAAATATTCTCTCACTGACACACAGGACAAACACTAAGTGGATGGAAGGTAGGTGGGTGATGTGGAATTTTTCCTTCGTATTTGATTTTCTAAAGTGAAGGTATGTGAAAGGGGAATTTTCTTAAGGGGATAAAATTCACTCCTATGCATTTTTCCCCCACTTTAGTGAGTGCACATATCGATGAGCATTTGGTAAAGTATATTGAAGAGTTAGGAATGTATACCTGAACCATCAAGGAAGCAAACCGTGATCTGGCAAACTCGAAAGTGCATGGTAGGAAATGGACTCCATAGGTACTCTCCCTGGGGAGTTTCCAACAAAATGACTCCATAGCTCTATAGAACTATGAAGTTGCACAAAGTACATCGAAGGCCCTTAGACCAACGATGGACAAATCCCTCTAGATGTAAGCATCTCACAAGCCCACAAACCTACAAGAAGGAAACCCCCAAGTTCTCTCTCATGAAGGAAACCCAGTAAAGTAAGTTCCTTATAGGCCCACAAACCTACAAGAAGGAATCCCCTAAGTTCTCCCCAATGAAAGGGGACCCCACAAATTCAAACTAGAAAGCAGCTTCACAGGCACACCTGCAAAGCAATATGTTAATCCACAGATAAAACATGCCAAGAAACAAGAAGCAACCACATAGGAAAACAAGCAGAAAGTCAACAAACTGAAATGCTTTCAAAGTGTTCCCTTGGGAACCCTTCAAAAGAAGAGGGGTCCACTCAAGGGACATGTTGTTTGAAAGTGTTAAAGAGACATTTTTTCTCAAATCAATTCATCATCAAGGAACCCTTTTGAAAGATGTTCACTTCATCAAGAAATTCGAAAGGAAGAAAATTCCCTCTTGCAAGGGGAAGTTCAAGGATTCTCCTACAGGAAAAAGTTGCTCCATCCCCAGAGGAAAGTTCTCAAGTTCTTTCTTTGTGAGCCTGTGATGAAGGAAACACGTTCCATTAGGCACCCAAGTTAAGAATGTGATTTTTGAAAAAAAAGTTTGCAAGGATTTTCGAGAAGAGATTCATTGGCAACAAATGCATTTTCTAAAAATCAGAACATTATGAAAGTGGCATTGTCACACATACGAGGGACAACTCAAGGAAAGAAGAGAGAAAGGTAAGAAAAAAATAATGACATCATAGACATAAGACACAAGGGTGATCTGATATTTCGCAATCAGATCTGCTCATAAATATATATAAGTATAATAATAGTATAAATGAACTTTCATTAACCCCCTACTATATCAAACCATGTGAAGAATGCACAAGAAGACAAAGTAAAAATACAGAATTGGGTCAACATGGAAGGGAAGCCTAAATGCCCCCAACACTTTGCATCGTCCCCAATTTGTTGAAAATAAAAACACATAACAGAGGAAGAATGATGATACAAATAGAAGAAGGTTTACAACACATAATCACTCTTCTATCCAAGCACCAACAAGGGTGACAAAGGTCATCTAGGAACTTAAAGTCAAACTTGTCAGAATTTGATAGTTTTCCTTTGATGCAACTATTGTCTAATTTTTTAATCATTTTCAAAAAAAACATTATACCCTTTTGAAGAGGATTCTCTCCTCTAGTGCACCATATATTTTTCATTTTTTTTAAAATATGTTTTACTATTTTTTTAATTTCTAATCAACCACTTTTTTAACTTTAACAACATACTTGCATTATTTTTAAAAAATAATATATTAAAACTAATCAAAATATTAAAAATATTACATATTTTGGATGAACACCACTACAAGCTCTACAAAAGGGTATTTTTTATATAAAAAAATCATTTTGAATAAAGAAATACTTAGTTGAAGTTGAAAGTTTTAGAAAAATATGAAAAAACCTAGGCTGGTTGCCATCTAGGATACCGCATAGACAGTTTTGGTAGAAAGGGTTTCGATCGAAACCCTTTCTACCGAAATCCCACACATAAAATGAGCCACATTTCAATGTGGAAAAGGGAAAAATTCAAATTTTATGATTTTAGGCAAAAGGGTTTCACCCAAAACTCTATGCGCCATGTATAGGCCACGTGGTTTCGGTCGAAATTGGTTTGACTAAAATTGTTTAGGTCAAAAGTATTTAGTTGGTCAAAAGTGTGACACAACTTTGTACTTTTACCCATTAATCTTGTAGATGTAGATAATGGAGGTACCACTAAATTGTTACACTAAATGTATGTGCTAGCATCATGGAGAATAAGAGTTCCAACTTGAAATCCCTTTTCCAACACTATGGCCGCATGAACCATCTTGTATACATCACCATTAAAGACTACCTATACACATCCATCATTCATCTTGCTAAAAGATAATAGTTTTCATACTAAACCTAGGATGAGCAAAAATCTTGAAATTTCTTCATTCCTCCCATCAAAGAATATAATCTCCACTTGACCATGCCTAACAATACTTAAAAATATTTTTTTAATAAAATAAACCTTTCCACCATCAAACTTCTCATAGTAAAAAAATACTTCCTATGGGGATTCATGTGGAAAGAGGTTCTAGAGTTAATCATCCATGCATCCTCACTTGTATGTGTGGTAAGAGATACAAAAATGCATCCAATTCATCTTGAGAAGCTTTAGAACATAATCATCATTTGATTCACATTTTCTTGATTCTTCTCATTGGAGTCCTTGATATGACAATTTTTAACACATTTCCAACATGTTACCATGGATTTACAAGGAAAATTATATCTACCCTTGTCTTTTTTCTTCTCCTTATTTTCTTTTTCCTTTGACCATATGTGAGAAACTAGTGCTTCTTTGGCTAATTTATAATTCCTCTATCTCATCTCCTTTGAGAGAATAAAAGATGTCACCTCATCATGAACAAAAAATTCAACTAGTACTTTGAATGGTCATTATTAGATTGTTCCATGAGTTTGGTAATGAACATGATGGGACCATGCATCAATATCCTTCCTCCATCTTTACATTGACATATTTTAATTGGCTTACAATAGTCTTAAATAGATTTAGGTGCTCAACAGCTAAATCTCCATGCCCATCCTCAAATAATATCAACTTGTTTTGTAGAAAAAATATTTTTCATCAATTATTTGGCCTAGTACAACTTCCTAACTTTTCCTAGAGTGCTTTGGTAGAGAATTCTCTTGCAACATTTAGGATCACTAAATCTACCAAACAAAGCCAAATGTGGGTTTGGGCTTTCCAATGTAATTAGCATCCTAATGTTCATCCTTCATATCCGATGATTTACTTTCAAATATAACTTCTCATAGAACTCTATCTATAAATAAATCCTCCATTTTGAGATTCTATAGGTCAAATTTTGTACCAATATATTGATTCATCTCAATCCATCATACACTTGCCAATTTTATTAAAAATAAAATATCTTTTGCACATTGGCTTCCACTCAAACCATTATTAGTTCAAAAAAATATTTTTCAAACTTCTTAGGTAATAGAGTTGATCAAGCTCTCATTTGAAATGAAAGGAATTCAAAGGAAGAAAAATCCTACAATAATTGAATAGGAAAGATGTGCATGCAAGATCTATTAGTTAACAAAATTAATGCAAAAACATTCACCAAAATGGCACAATATTTATTATGAGGAAAACCTTTTGGGAAAAACCCATCATCCAAAACATGAATAATGTATTCATAGTACTTTAAATCTAGTTACAATACATCAATAAATTGAAGCCTTCACAAGAGAAAACAAATAGAAGTTTGAAGAAATTTTGGTAGCATAACCTAATGTAAAATCATATAATCATGAAATTCACACATCCCTAAACTAAAAATCAATAAAAATAAGGAAAAAAAAAACTATAAACCACCAATGGTTTCTAAAATAACGATAGAAAATCATGGGAAAAAGTGGTGCCAAATTTTCCATGCAAATATCAATCCCAAATTAAGAAGAGAAAGGTTAGAGATTTCTTTTTCAAGTAAAGAACTCCTCTTGTGATCTTATCTACCTTTGTTGTAGCATGCACATACAAACTTGATGAAAGGTTGATTTATCTAATACAACACCGAAATTCACACATGAAGACTTATATTCTTTATTTGGTAATAATGATTTATTACATACCAAAATTAGAAAACAAAAATAGATGATCAAATCCTCAATAGGGTGCAACACATTACAACTTCATTTCCTAGTTTCTAGAGGCTTTGACCTCTCTATAATTTTGCATATCTACTTCCCTCTCTACCTTCCCTCCTCTTTCATGACTTTCTACTTTCCTTCCTTCTACACTACTTTTAAAAATGCTCAAAAATGGTAAAAACTGGCCTTAGGTGCCTCTAAGCATATTTTGAGAATTGTAACGCCCAACCTCCAAATATAGGTCAACTTCCAAGAGGCATAACTTTTGATTTGAGCACTTGATTGAGCCCTTTTTTTAAAGTGAGGAGCTCAGAGTGCTCTATGCCATGTTTTTCTCATATCAAGAATTGATCAAACATTCATCAAGGTCCCATTTGATCATTTAAAGGTCCAAAATTCAAGTTATATATTTTTATAAGATCTTTGAACCTTGAAACTTTAATATCTCACTACTTACAAAATAATCTTTAGCTATTATAGGCTAATTTTATAATTTTGAAGCTTTCACTAAACTTCTAGGGCCATACATGGTCAAATAAAAAGTTTCTAAAAATAACAGGTTGCTATAGAGGCCTACAAAACCAAAAAATTAAAATAATATTAAATTTTTTAGTTGGTGCAAGATTACTCTTACACCCTAAACACTCTTGCATCAAAACTAAAATATTCCTTATCTTATCCAAGTCCAAATTTTAGTCCTCATTTTCATGCTCATTTTAATCCAATAACTCCTATCCACCTTATAAGTTGTCAAAGTTACAATTAACAACTTTAATGATAACTAAGTGATAATTACAAATTACCAAATTAAAACTACATATGATAATGAAATACAATTAAATAATTAAACACAAATATTAGAAAAAGTAAGGTTATACATCTTTTATCTAAACCAAGGTTCAAATCTCATAAAAGTGCAATAATAAAGAGATGAGGTTGGGATCCCCCATGCAATTTTGGTTGAATAGATACCCCTCAATCCTTGACTCTAAACTAAAGAGATATCAATTCAAACTTATACTTTTGTTTCAAGTAGCAAAAATAATTTAAAATTGACATAAAGTTCTCCATAAAAAATATCACTTATTTTCTTTTAAAAATACCATCCATTCAAAATAAATAAATATAAAATTTCATATAAATTGTTACATAAAATACTCTAATAAAAAGTAGTCAGCCAACACATGTTTAGAAGCATCCTCATGTATGGAAACACGTGCACCAATATTTACAAGACCATAAACTTCCAAAAATGATTATTTTTTAAGCATGTCCAACTTTTAATGACCATGGCATGGATGGATGCTCATACTATACGTCCATGTTATGTATATTTAGTAAAGGAGATTTCTTTTGTATGTCATGTAGATGGTAAAAGGTTTCCATATTTTGTCATTGCCTATATCTTACATTAACCTTCCATCTTTTTAAATGGAATAAATATTTTATAAATAATGGTAAAAAGGAATATATAGAGGGAATAACACATATATAGAGGGATTAGTGTTTAGTGATATTTACATTCATTGGTTTTTTATATTTTTATTTTTACTATTAAGTTTTAAGATAAACTTAGGAATTGAATTTTTATAGGGATTTTATAATGTTCATTAACATTAATTTTTTTCTTGTTTCATTTAGTGTTAAGTAAATAGATATCATATGTAACAAAAATCTATTTTTCTAAGAATAAGATTATAAAAATCTAGATGGTAGCACTCTTATAAACATGATTTCAATATGGAAGTATTGTGTCTCTTTTTTTCCACTCCAATTTTATATTTTCATTTACAACTCTATCTCAAATAAAATTCATTCCCTTCCAATTTCAAAGTGTACTAATCCTAACTCTTCTCGTTTCTATTTGTTTAAATATTCATTTCAGTCTTTTTTTTTTAATGTAATATATAATTTTTTTGTTAGCCTTAAATATAGAATACGGGTGTTTTTTCCTTAAATGTTTATACATTTCATTCATATAAAATGGAATGGAAAGCTTTAATAACATTTACAAAATTATCCTCTATGACTGGTATGACCCTTGGTGGTCTATATCTATGGTGGTTTTAAATCATGCTATCATGATGGACATTACTAGTAGCTTTAGTTCAGTTGATAGTTTTTTGAGTTGTTTTTGATATGATCTGCTTAGGGTGATGGTTTGGTTTTTAGACCTGTTGTTACTATGTTGTTAGTGTTTGTTGTGGATGGTCATTGGTGCCTTGTTTTAATGGGACAACACCCTTGTTTTGTTGCTTTTTATATCAAAAAACATTTACAAAATTATAGAATAATAATTAAATTTATTTACTGCAAACATCTAATAAATATTGTTAAATAATACTTAAATGACGACACATTAAAATATAAATATAAATGGGTATTATAGATTGTGAACATTTAAGCATGAGATAGGCATTAGTAACAATGTTGGGGTCAATCTAAATCAGAGGTTGTAAAATTCTTTGTACAAACAAGACTAAATGTTACCTACAATAATTACAAAATTGACGACAAAATCAAAACTAAAGAATATAAAAAATATAGCATTATAAACTAAAGAATATAATAAATAAACTAACAAGCCAAAACTTAAATATAATTGCGACTTTACCTTTCAATAAAGAAGTTGCAAGAAATCTTGTAAATTATGAAAGTGGTAAGAATATTAGAGATGAGTAGGATACTTTTTTAAATATTGGATTAATTTTTTAAAAAATGAAATTATAGTGTTGAGTTAAATATTGCATAAGAAAGAAAACTATATATATTGAAGATTAAAGTAAGTTATATATGTAAGCCTATATATCCAAAAGTAAAATGACAAAAAGCATATAAAAAGACATTATACACTATATTGATATAAACAACTCATCAAATTATAACTAATTAATACAAACAACTCATCCAATTATAATTTGAATCATTACAATATATTTCATCTTATTTCATATTTGTTTTAGCATCATTAATAATAATCATGCTAGTGATTGCTTTTACTCTCTTCAAGTTGAAAGCATCTTGAAAACACTTCATTCACATGAACAAAACATTTTTTGCTGTTGAGACTTTATTTTCTATTACTTATTGTCTAACTACCTAAGATACTAATGCAACACTATTATTCCCTAGATAGGATTATGTGGGATCATGTCCCATGCATTTAAATTATTTTTTTCCCTTTTAAATAATCACTTTATTTGTGAATTCTTAAGCCTGGTGTATTTTTTGCTGCTACTGTGTGTTTAATGCAATTTAGGGTTGAATAAACTTCTTTTTTTTTGCTGTTACCGCGTGTTTTACTTGGATCTTGTTCTTTCCTATGGTGGGTCTTTGTTGTACAAGGCTTTATAGGACTTTTCTGTTGTGGGGGCTTCAGTCTACTATGGAGGAAGGTCACTATTGTGGTGTCATCTGGGAGCTTGATTTCCCTTTTCCTTGCTCGAGTGGGAGGTGAAGATTCTGGTTGTTTAGACCCATGTGTCCCTATTCTCTTTTATTGGCTTCATCATAACCTTTCCTTTCCAATGCGGCTGAAGGAAAAGGCAAGGAGGGTTGGGGGTGAGTAGCTGGTTAGTGAAGGGGGTAATGGTGCCATTGTAGAGAAAGGCGAGTAAAAAAACCATGGTGACAAAGACATGCAAGAGCAAGTGATTGACGATGCGGGTAAGAACTTAGAGTGTTTTCTTCCTAATGATGTGGTAGAAAGTATTGTTGAATGTTAGACTAGATTTGTGATTTTTTTCTCAGAGGCATTCCTTCAGAAAATGACTTCTATAAATGGGCTAGAATTAACTAGGAGAGTAGGGGGTGGGAGATTGAGACACTAAGAGGTTTGGGGAAGGGGTATGTTGCTTGCAAGTTCAAATCTATCGATCATGCTAAAGCCTTCCTCCAATATGGGATGTGGGTGATTTGTGGTCATATTTGTTATCTGCAGGCTTGGAGTCTGTATTTTCATTCGGAAGGCACGTCTAAGTCCAAGTATCCCATGTGGGTCGAGCTACCTTTCTTAAAATTTGCATTCAAGCCTTTCTTAAGGGAGATTGTTTCAAACTTGGGGAGGGTTCTTTGGTGTAAGAATAGCTCAGATAAGTTTTTCAGCCTAAGGGTGCATCCAAGGGCTTGTGTGGAAATAGATTTAAACAATCAATTACCGAAGAATATTAGATTGATTGGGCCAAGGGTTGATATGCTTCAACCAAAAGTTTATTTAAACAAGCCAAATGCTTGCTTTTTCTACAAACAAAAGGGTCATTTAATTAGAGATTGTCCTATAAGGAAAAATAGATATGCCCAAACTACTATAATAGAAACAACAAATATACAACCATTGCAAAATACTCAAACTAAGGTTCTTAATACAATACCGCAATCGAAACAACATGCTAATGTCCTCTCAAAGGATAATAGTCAAAATGAGAGTACATCTACTTACAAAGACACTATTATGACTAATGGCTAGAGAATGGTTAAAAAAAGGAAAGAACCCTCCAAAACTTTTGTTTCACCAACTTGACAGGTCTCTTCACAAAATGGTAGCATTTCCTCATCTATTACTAATGCCACTGTGGATAAGGAATCATTCTTGCATTCTAGGAGACAAAGGTCTCAATCCCCTCTTATGTGTCACAATTCTTTGTCTCCACCTGCAAACTATAACATTTCCTCACCTCCTCCCACTGCGAGTGGGGTTAAGGAATTATCTTTGCATTCTAGGAGATTAAGGTCTCTTTCTCCTCCTATGCGACATAATTCCTTATCACCACCTACTAGACATAGATCCAGGTCTCCTATACCAGCAGTGAAGGAAAATGAGTAGTTTGGTAATTCTATTGTGCTAGCCAATCACTTTGATGTTCTTCCACAAGAGGGGGAACCCTCTAATCTTGATTAGACATGAAGCTCAAAAATATTTCTTGGAATGGCAAAGGGTTGTCTCTCCCTCACCACAAATTTAAGGTCAAGGATGTTATTGTTAAGTGGAAACCAGATATTGTGTTCTTACAAGAAGTAAAAAGTAATGGTCCCCGTCTTATCTCTTCTCTATCCAGCATATAGAGAGATGAATTTTTTTTTCATATGCTACATAGGGAAGGTGGGGGGGCTGTTATTGGCATAGCCTCATGGATTAACATGTTTTTTATTGATAAAGGATGTGAAGATCCTTCGCATAGCTACATTTGGATCTGTGCTTTTATCAATGGTCAACCCATTGGCTTATGTTCGGTTTATGCGCCAAACATTGCAAAAGAGAGATGTGCTCTTTGGTAATGGATGTCTAATCACCTTCCCAATGTTGATTGGGTATTATGAGGTGATTTTAATATGGTGGAACACCATACTGATTGTAATTGGGTTACACATGTCAAGTTAAGTAATGAAGAGTTTGATATATGGATTTTGTGTTGCAATTCTATTGGGGTTATAGACCCTATTTGTAGAAAAAGGTCAAGCCACAAATTTAATTGGTTCACTTGGACTAATTGTAGGTTGGGTGTTGATAGGAAACTTAGTCATCTAGATAGGTTTTATGTCTCTCTTAACCTACAATTACTCCAAGAATCTGAAGGGATCTTTGTGAAAGTTGACTACTTCACCACTCTCTCAGATCATTTTCCTATTATCTACTCCTTTACAAGTGATAGTTTTAAAAATTTGGAATCTCAGTTGCCATTTAAACTTAATACTTCTCATCTTAAAATACCTTAATGTGTAGATGCTTTGATTGGCATTTGGAACTCCATTCCTAAGCCGAAAGAAGGCGAATCCTATAGGATATGGTGGCAGACTGCTATTTCCAAATGTGTTGATTTATTACAAGCCTTTGGTAAGATATTGGCATGGCAACGAAAATGTAAAGAGAAATCACTACAAAGTAAGTTGGAGTTGAACAAAAATTTGCTTAACCTGAACCCTTATGACATTTCTATCCAAGATTCCATAGCATCTATTGAAACTCAACTACATAAATTTGATATGCACAAGGGTCAAGGAGCTAAGATCAGAGCTAGATTGGACTGGTTAAAAGAGGGAAACAAGGGGCCCAAGTATTTTTTTAACTATTTGAACTATAAACATAAAAAGGAGCTTATTGGGCCAATACAGGTCGAGGATGGAAGGTCTTGTATGAACATAAATGATATCATAAACCTATTTCAAAACTTCTATGAGAATATTTTTAGAGAGGAATCTCATTGGCATGATGTTCAATTAGTTTTAGAAGATATCATCAAAGATGTTATTCCTAGAAAGGTGGACCAAGATTATAGTCATTTTATTGATCGAGACCTTTCTATTGATGATTTGGAACATGCAGTCTTTTCTATGGCCCCTAACAAAAGCCTAGGTTTTGATGGGCTTCCAATTGAGTTTTATCAAACCATGTGGCAACATATTAAGGAATATTTTTACTTACTTTATTTGGAAGTTGTTAACCAAGGATCATTGGGACTAGATATTAACAAAGGTTTAATTAAGTTTCTCCCCAAAGGGAAAAATATAGACCTTATTTCTGGGTGGTGACCTATCACATTGCTAAACACCTCTTACAAAATTATTGCTAAAGCCTTAGCAAACATGATTAAACCAGTGGTAAAAGAGATTGCTAGACCGGAGTAGACTGGGTTTCTTGGTGGAAAATTTATACTTGATAATTTAATATTAGCTTGGGAGACAAGTGAATGGGCCCAATAAATAGGTCAAAATGCTATGTTGGTTAAGCTTGATTTTGATAAGGCTTATGATAGGATGCAGTGGAGGTTTATTATTAAGATGTTATAGTGGCTGGGTTTTGGTTCCAAAATTTGTAATATTGTCCAAATGCTCTTCAATGAGGTGAATGCACAACTGGTGATCAATCAATCTATGTATGATATTTCCCTTGCAACTTTCAATTAGACAAGGATGCCCATTATCACCATTTTTTTATGTTTTAGCTACTGATTCTTTTGGTTATCTATTGCAAAAATATAATCAAATGAATTTGATCAAGGGTGTGACCATTCCCAACAATGCATTTGTCATTAATTCTCACTTTGTTGATGACAATTTATTGTTTATTCAAAATTCTACATCAGAAATTGAGAATGTTCTGCAGGTTTTAAATTTATATTTTGAGGTGTCAGACTCTAAATTGGATCATCATAAAACTAATCTCATTATGATTCATGTTGTTTTATTTCCTAAGTGGATTCCTAAAGATTGGAAGCAGATAAAACATGGACAGATTACTAGGGTTCTTGGCATTCCCTTTGGAGTAAGGGTTACACTGCATGATATGTGGAAGTGGTTCATCAACAAATTGAGAGCTAAAATATTTAATTGGGGAAATAAATTCTTGTCTTTAGCTGGTAAAATTCAAGTTATAAATAAGATATTTTTGGCATCAAATGTTTATTATTCTTCTTGTTGGATGCCCTCAAAAAGAGGTTATGAGAACCTAAACAAGCTTATTCACCAGTTCTTGTGGGCCAATTGGGATGATAAAGTGGGGTTTAAGGGCTCCTCTTGGTTACAATGTATACAACCTAAGCACAAAGGGGGGTTAGGCCTTTTGGATCCCAAAACTCAAGGGATTTGTTTAGCTGCAGAGTGGATAATTAGAGTTGTGTTAGGAGGTGAACCATGGAAAATTTTGGTGCGTCATTGTATTATGATGGCTGCAATGAATAATAGGTGGCATGATGTGGGTTGGTTCGATAAAATTCTATTAGCTCAGTTTGTTCATGTTAAGGCCTCCTTTCCACTACAATCTATATGGAAAGCTTGGCAACAGGTTTGCAAGTTTCTAAATTGGAGAGGGGATTCCCTACAACATGGTTTTAGCTTTGCAACCTCTTCTATTTGGTGGAACAAATTAGTTCAATATCATAGATAGCCTCATGTTGTCTCCTTTCGTAAACCAACCCTTTATTTATTCAAAAAAAGTGTTAGATAGTTTAGTGACATATGGGATTTTAATTCCTATGATTGGGGCAATTGACAAGATATTAAAAATGTCTTTAATTTAAACAATAGGCTTAAGAGTTTCATGATCTTTGTGGAATCATTAGTTCTTGTAGAGCTACTAATGAAAATTTGCAATTCTTTACATTGCAATTTCTTCAAGAACTGGTTGTGGATTGATCAATACCCATTCTTATGGTTCCCTTTGAAGAAGATCTACTTGAAGCTTCTTCTGCATATGAAGCTAAATCCAAGACTAAATAAAAAATGGAGTTGTTGCTTCCTAGAAAAAAAATGGCAAAGTCTTAGTGCAAAAATTTGGAAGTCTAAGGTAGAAGCAAATTCCCAGATTGTGGCATGGAAAATTCTACATCACAAGTTTCGTGTAGGGGATAGACTAAAGCATTTCAAGATGCAAGTAGCCAATTGTCCGTTTTTCCATCACAAGGAAACCATTAAACATATTTTTTGGGACCGTTTTAGAACTCAAATGAAGTGGAACATTATGTTTAGCCATTTCCCTGTTGTTTTTTAACATGCCTTAAGTTGTAAAGAGGAAATTTTTGGTATTAGACTTCATAGAAATATTGTTGTTGATTCTATGAGACATTGTATCTTGTTGCATTTATGGAAAAGTAGATGTTTAGCTATGCTTTCTAATCATATTTTTCCT
>VDFB02270229.1:0-65288 GCA_007258455.2 Sequoia sempervirens | reverse complement strand
TGAAATTAGAGACACAAATTATTCATCCATATATGTGTAGATATATGTGTGTGGAATTATATGCAAAAAATATTTATATTTCTAGCTTGATAGGTTTTTTCTTTTCATAAGTTAATGACGATTTTCTATTTGATGTGTGGTGCTTGTCCCGTGGGGATGGTTGCAACGTGATAACATAGTTCATGTCCTTCACTATGGCCTGTTGCTAGTAGTTATTTTCTATATGATATGAAGGATGGCTGCTATATAGCCTTCTATTGTAACAAACCCTTATTGGGGTATGGAAAGGCAACAACTATGCTTCAACAAGGATAGTGCCTATTTTATTGGTCCCAAACCATAATACCCGAATAGGAAGCGTATGCAAATTAGTCTTGATGTCAACTAATGTGTAATTTTTCTAGCCTTTTCTATTGATGTTCCAAATTATTTTTATTTGAAAATGACAAGATATCAGGGTATGTGTAGGATCATCATGGAAAAAGGAAGCCCTTAAGTGGCAAAAAATTCAAAAAAATCAATGTTAGGTAACTTGACGTAAAACATTAAATAAGTTATCTATATTATTTCAAAAATATGTAAGAATAGAATTTGTATAAAATTGAATGTAGTTTCTAAACTACTAGGTTTATTTAAAAATAAATAAAATCTATCTGGTGAAAATTTGAAATTTCAATGGAGTAGTACTTAAATTTTAGGGAAAAAATAAGAAGTAGGTGTCTGTCTGACCACCCTAACCATAATAAAATGATAATATTATTTTATAAGATTTTATATATAAGTAGAGGACTCATGTCCCGATGTGATTCATATTTTTTTGTAATTTTTTTCGAAGTAAATAATTAATTATGAATTTTTTTATTACAGCTTTTAAAAAATATAAAAACTCATATGTCTGACCACCTTAGCTTGGTCAAAAATTCATGAAATTTAATTTTTATATTTTTAATTCTATAGTATGTGAAGCATAGAATGTGACGCATGTTTCAGATTCAAAAAATGTGATACCGTTTGAAAGTTATAGATGTTTTTCAATCAGCCTATCGATAAGGACTTTAGTCATAATTCTAATAGAAAATGAATAATAATAATTTATTAAATTCAAATTAAAACATAATTTATATTGGTGGAAAGCTAAGAATATCCTCTAAAAACCCTCTTCATTTCATCAATTTTGGGTGAAAAAAAAGTCATCAGCCACATACCCTACAAATACCCATAATACTACCACTTTTGGGCCCATCATGATCCTACACATACCCATCAACCAGATCTATTGCAACTAGAACCCCGCTTGCACAAGAAAGTTTATAACATGGCAAGGCTGATGAAAATTCTAACCAAAGTTCACATAAATAGGGGATTCCCACCTATCTTGCATATTAGTTGTTAGACAAACATATAGATACACACACACACATACACACACACACATATATATATACATTACTTGAATTCCCCTCGAGACATTGTATGTAAAAGGTTGTATTGTTTGTTATAAAGAATATCATTTCATTAATTCTTGGAATTTTATAGCTATTCTAATTTTTAGAAGGTGCTATTGAGACCAATTTTTTTTTTTATTTGTTTAAGGTTCCTTTGCAAATTTGAATGTGTATAATGAAACAAGTGTTGTGAATACATGTTTTCCTTTACTAATAAAAGAGGATTTTGAAGAATTTGTGTAGGCTTCCTTGTTTTATTAAAAAATAAGCATGCACCATAGATAGAAAATGAACATGGTATTTGACGAATATTGTTTTTGTTATAAACTGGTGGAAATTCGTTGCCATAAAAACATAGACCTTAAAACAAAATACACAAAGAACTGCTGGTAACAAAACCATTCAAAAATATACTGTTGTCTCAATGGAATGTGATGAAAGATTGAGAGAATACAACCTGTTCAACAAAATATTCTCCAAAATTAAACCATATAGCGAAAGGAGGACAACAATAATCAAGAATGGCCAATCGAATCTAACATAAAGTCTTCTGGAAAATAGTCTTACTTGCATGTGACTCTTCTTGCTTGGTACAAACAAATCTCTGCTCATTGGATGTCTCACGTATGCTTTCTCCCGCTGGCCTGTGAACCTATGAAGAACATAGAGCACATCAATAGAAACACATGAAAATTGATAAGCTTAAATGCATGGAAAACCATATGTACAAATGGTGATCCAAAGATGAGGTACTATTGTGTGCTTGGAAATGATATAGTATATTGTGAACAATAGCTTATCGATGACTCAATATGGTAAATTGGAGAGAAATTTTTATTGTGTTGAGTTTTATTTTATACATATATACATATATACATGCATATATATACATACCTATGGATATAAATACATATATATACATATATACACATACATATACATATAAATACATATACATACACATATAAACACACGCACACACACACACACACACATATATACAAGTATACATCTATATATAGATACAAAATACATATATATACATATAAATACATATATATGCATATATACACATACAACACCAAAAAATTCCCTATTGAGTATTTCCCAAACATTCATTTTGTTTCCCGAGGTGTTGAAGGAAAGTTGTTATCACCACAATCCCTAGTCACTAAAATTCCACCAGCGATAAACGCACGTGCAACTTCACAAAATAATTTCTTCATCACTCATTTGCGATATCCATGTAGTGGTGGCAGTTGTATATATATATACACACAAAGATGTATATATGTATATATATACATATATATTTACAAACATATATATGAAACCCAAGAAAAAATCATATTATCAACTCCATGCAAAACAATGCAGACAAAACTAAAACACTAGATGGAGCAAGATATTTGAAGCAATGAATAGTACTCTATGGAAAATCAAGTGATATAGCTTGATAGAGTGCATGGACCATCGATCAAGCAAAATCACCACGTGTTTCTACAACATGGATCTCTTCCCACTTGCTTCAACCATAAATTTTCTTAGTAAGTTTCTTGGACAAAAGTGGGAAAAATATTATCAGAGGTGACACTTTTCTTTTGAATTTGCAACCATCTCTCCATTTTAAAAAAACAAAATAATGTACAGGCATGTTTGAAGATGTTGCATAGAGCTTAATCCAGCTTACCTCCTCACACAAGCTTAACCTCATCACCAAGGGTTTCTTTGACATGCATCTCTTCTCACTTGCTTTAAACAAACATTTTCTCAGTAATTTTTCTGTACACAAATGGGAGAATTACTATTAGAGATGACATTTTTCTTTTGCATTTCCAACCATCTGTCCATTCAAATAAGCCACAATAACCCTCAAAACATAGAAAGCTCCTAGTGATAAACTGATTCAAAACCTTCACCATAAAAAAATGAACCCTAAATGAACCAATATTGGTTTCAACGGTCACCCAGATGGGGAAATTCACCAAAAAAGATAGTAGATAGCCTAGATAAAGCAAGCAAAAAGAGGTTTGTTTGAAAATACACATACATATACCTGCACATATCTGTAGCAGAAACTTTTATACCCAGGGAGCTTTTGATTTGATGCATGTATATTTATGTATATGCATATGTAAATGTACACATAGATACAAATGTGGTCACAAGAAGATATATTAACAGGTGTAGATGGTCTAGTTTTTACACTTTCAAATCAAAATCATAAATGAGATAATATGTTGAAATTTTATTGGCTAATTGTATGAAATTTGGTCATAATTATTATGTGTCTATCTAGTTTTCTACCCCTTTGATGGTGGGGAAAAGGTGGAAATTTTTCATGTTTTGGTTCAAACTTTGGTTGGAATTTTCATTAGGCTTCCTAGTTTTTTTTCCCCCAGCACGATTGACAATTTGATAGATTCTCTTTTCATTAAAAAAAAATAGTGTTAGGCACAATGATGGAGTAGGCCAACAAAAATACATCAGTATTAATTATTGTATGGTTTCCTTATAGTGGTTATGGTGCAAGTATCATCTCTCTTAAAATTTGTTGGATGAAAAAGTGAACAACTGTGTGATTTGTGAAAATGCATTGTTGGTTTTGATTGTTGAGAATCAATTTTGGATAGGCTTTTGTTCACAAAGAAGTATATTCAAAAAATAGTATATATTTAGTTGGGAGACCACTAAAGGCAGAGAAAGTTGTGAAGCACAAAAAAAATGACAAGGAACCCATGCAAAACCATGCATACAAACTGTGAACATTAAACCAAATAATTGTCGTTTTCATGCACATTATAGTGTTCCCTCAAAAGAACCTTCTGAAAATTAGAATAGACAAAAAATGCCAAGAATTAATGAAATAATGGGTATGTGCAGGATCATCATGGAAAAAATAGGCCCTTAAGTGGCAAAAAATTTAGAAAAATCAGTGTTAGGAAACTTGACGTAAAAATTTGAATAAGTTATCTATATTATTTCAAAATATGTAAGAATAAATTTGTAGAAAATTGAATATAGTTTAAACTACTAGGTTTTATTTAAAAATAAATAAAATCTATTATGAAAATTTGAAATTAATATAATAGTAATTTAAATTTCGTGGAAATATAAGAAGTAGGTGGTGTCCTGACCAATCTCAACCATAATAAATGATAAAGTATTTTATAAGATTTTATATATAAGTGGGAGGACCCATATCCATGTGATGCATATTTTTTGTATTTTTTTCCAAGAAAATAATTAATTATGATTTTTTGACATATCCTTTAAAATATAAAAATTGTATGTCCTAATCACCTAACTTGGTCAAAACTTCATGAATTTTTTTTATTTTTTTTTAATCGTATAGTATGTGAAGCATAGAATGTGACACATGTTTCTGATTCAAAAAATGTGATACCGTTTGAAAGTTATAGATGTTTTTCAATCAGCCTATCGATTAGGAATTTAGTCGTAATTCTAATAGAAAATGAATAATAATTATTTATTAAATTCAAATTAAAGCATAATTTATATTGGTGGAAATCTGAGAATCTCCTCTAAAAACCCTTTTCATTTCATCAATTTTGGGTTAAAAAATAGTCATCAACCACATACCGTACAAATACCCATAATATTGCCACTTTTTGGCCCATCATGATCCTGCACATACCCTAATATTGTTTATAAGAAACAATACAGCCCTATATAACAAACAATGCATACAATGTGTTGAAAAAAATTGAGATAATGTATATGTGTGTGTGTGTGTGGTTGTGCATGAATTTATGTGTATATATATATGTATGGATGTATATATGTGTGTGTGTGTGCATATATATATGTATATATATATAAATGTGTATATATATCTATGTGTATATATATAGATATATGTCTATATATATATGTGTGTGTGTGTGTGCATATATATATATATATAATATATATATATATACACATATATGTGTGTATCTGTGTATATATGTATGTGTATAGAAACAATAGCTTCAATGTACATATATATGCATGTGTGTATATATGGGTGATCCCATAATAGTGATTTACAATTTTTGGCCAAACTGGACACCGAAATTATTATTTTTAACTAAATCTTCACATTCAGGCACCTATAGCAGCTAAACTGTGAGAAATTTGAAGATGGTGTAAACTAGAGTCTCCTCAAATTTTGTCTGTAGATTCTAGAAATATTTTTGCAAAAATTTTGGAATCAAATTGCACTTATTTTTCCATCTCCTACTCTAAAATTGTTTTTTTCGGCAACAACATTTTAAAAAGGGACTTAATCGTGATAACTCATAACTTTTTTTTCCATGAAGGATAAAATTCTAATTCTTTTCAAATTTAGATTTTGTAACTTTGATATTCAGTGCTTTGTCATCACTGCATAACCCCAAAGGGACTAATAACAACATAACAATTTTTTTTTTAAAAGAACATTTAATAAACATACTTAAGTATTATAACATAACAATGTATTATGAGGCACAACTAGTTCCAATGGGGTACACGAAGTGACATGACTACACTAACCCATAACAACGACAATAAGATAACAATAAATTAATCTATTACATAAATCTATTCATTCCCATTTCATCATTTGAAATATCCATCAACTATATCCATATTAATAACATATGCACATATGACAATACATGGAATTATAAAGATATAGAGTGTTACACATTTCGATAGAAACAACTCAACATAACCAACTATAACAAATGATCCTGAATAAATACATGGCCTGAATAAACATTACATCCCAAGGATAGTAGAATACAATAGACTGAAAGTACAACTCAATAACCACATATACAATTTACAACAAGGTCATCCCAACACATGTGGGAGACAATACATCAATGAATACATTACATCAGGAGTATACATGCATCTGGTACAAAGAATTACTGGATCACCAACATCTTCCAGAATCCTGCAATAAAAGATATAGCTGCAACAGAAAGGGAAACCCAACGGGGTGCGAAGCACGTTCCACCCAACCACCCCCATGCTGAGAGTAGACAAGGAAGGGTCCCCGACCAAGTACGCCTAACAATAACAAAGACTAACTCCCAACAGACACATAACATCAAAGACCACCTAGAAAACTCACGACAACCATTCCAAGAGGCACAACAACAAACCACTTCAGAACATAACAACAAGTCATAATCACAAGCATCAATAAAACTCAAGACATAATATCAAAGACTACATCCAACAATATCCAGAGACAAATCAATAAATCACTTAATCACAACAGACACAATATCACTTAACATCTACAATCACAAAGTCAATTAACAACTACAAACACAATATCACTTAACACGAGGTTACAATGCTTCCAGAGAACAAAGATCATGAACATTGCACAATAACTGATTAAATGTCGACATAGGAAGAGTGTCATGCATAAATTGCCATGAGTTACCCTGGCTCAACCTTCCTAGGCTACTGGACCCCCATCCTGGGTTACCCTGGCTTGCCTCTACCGGCCGCTGGACCCTCACGCAAAACTATGCGTCCCATCTCATCTCGAGCCTTATCATTCACTTGCTTCACGAGAGAGACATCCTTTATCTTTATTAGTGTGAAAGCCCCCCCATTAATTCATTTAGATTATCACTTAATTAAACTCTAGGTAGGTTACCCTGGCGCCCCTTTGTGTGCCGGACCCCCACAAAGAGCCACTCTCCTATCGACAACACACAAAGCACGATACCACAATAGGTAACAAACAACATAAACTCTCCAATCCAAGGAGAAAACAAAACAAGAAAACTCACTCCAAACACTAGAGGAAACCAATACGAATTCACACTCCTTCCAAAGGAGGTACAAATCTCATTACCCACTCCTACTTCCTAGGAGGCACAAATCCTCGTTCGTGGAAACCGGGTACAACATCATAGTACAATACATCAAGGCGATTCACAAAAGAACCTCCACACCAAACATCCCACTCTAGAGAACTTCTCTGGAAGACTTACATAGACCTTAATCCCATTTGCCCGACATGGAGAGTAAAGAAACCATAACATAATAGAAAAGCATTCCATCTCTGGAAGCCTGTAACAAGAACTTAAACTCTTATGCAAGGTAAAGTAAACCTAGGGTTTTCCCATACGACACCTTTAAACCAAAAAGAGAATACCACAACAACTTAACGAATAACCCCCAGAAAATGATTACTTAAGAACAACTCCATAAAGAAATATTTCCAAACTCAAAATTTCGTCAAACAAATAAATCGACAATACGAGATTATTCAATCCAAAACAAAACACACTGTTAAATTCAAATTCGCACAATTACATTATAACGTCATATCCTTTAAACTTTAACTATTCAATTTAATTCCAAGCACACAAAATCAATTAAAAATTCACACTACATTAATCATTGCGATTTTCTCAAAATTATATTTTCTTCCCTCGCAACCACAGTTGGTCATATATATATAAATACATAAATACTCATTTTATTAATAAAATCCTTTTACAAAAAAAAACATATTTTATAAAACAAGATTCAAATTAAATCACATTTGAATATTAAATCATTTAAAATTGAATTAATTTCCAGTAAATGTAAATATAAATATATATATATTTATATTAAATAATATAATATATATATATATATATTTATATATTTATATAAATTAAATATAATAAAATAAAATGCATTAAAAAAAACTAAATAAAGAAATAAAATAAAAATAAATAAAACTTACATAGCCACGCGGGTGCTGCGCACCTCCCAAGGGGAGGACGTAGTCCCCACCACTGGTGGTACTGCGTACCACCAAGTGGTGGCCGCAGTCCCACCGGCGGTGGTACTGCGTACCACCCTGTGGTGGCCGCAGCCCCACAGTGGGGCCGTGGGTGGTACGGCCTCGGCCGAGCCCCACCCCCAAATAATTAAAATTTAATTTTTTTTTTCTTATTTTATTTTATATAAAACATACAGATTTTATAAAATAAAATAACATGAATTTCGAAAATCGAATTCGTCAGACGCCTTTTTTTCATTTTAAAATAAAATTAACACTCAATAATTAAATATTTATTGAATACACAGAACCCGAGGCCCAACCCAGCTTAGGAATATATATCTAAATCTATTTATTTATTTTGCTTTGCCCAGAACATATTTAATTAGACATATATATATCATATTAGAACTTAATCCAAAGGAAAAATACATAAGAGATTATAAAATAGTCCTGAAATTACTTAAATAAACTATATTCAATACCCTCCATATAAAGTCTTCAATAGAGATGACTTTTATTTAGATCTCATGAAAGAAAATTACAGAGGTAAATAATAATTATAATATGCATTTAAATAACCCAATAGTATTGTCACACAAATACGTATATCAAATTTAGTTTAAATATATTTAAGAGTATATACTTATTTTTTTTAAAACAGAGATTCAGAAGGATAACAATATAAACAAATAAGTTTTACGAAAGAACCAAAATAAATATGGAATGTTGATTCAATAGTAACACGATTTTTATTTCAACACAATAAATTTCTCAACTAAGTTATATTGAAGGAATTTCCAATAGGTTGTACTAAGTTTCGTACAGAAGATTTCGAGGGTTTTACTACAAATGAGTTTTCAAAACATAAAGTTCATTCAAATAATTTCGAAAACATAGAAATCAGATTTGTTTACAGACCTACGAAGTATTAAAAATTTAAAAGGGGAAAACCTGGAGTCCTGTGTCTAAAGGAGAATCCCGCTTGTAACCTCCTCTCGAATTCCTCCTGTAACTCCTTTCTCGACCTTCTGCCTTCAATGTTCTACTGAATAATCTTTTCTTTGTAAACTCACAATAATTTTTACCCAGAAGAAAACCTCAAAACTCCAAAACTATCTTTCTTATTTTTCTTTTTCTAGATCTAAAAACACAGAGCAAAACTTTGCTGTGTGTGAATAATTCCCTCATAAAAATAATAAATCACTAATTAAAATCAATAAATCTTTTTCCGCTTTCTTTTTCAAAAAGCCTCTTTCCTTATTGGTCCTTTTTCAGCTTTTAAAAGCTCACATTTATCTAAAATTTTAATTGAAATAATTTATTTAAATTTAGATATTATCTTCACATAATTTCCTATTTTAATAAAAATAATAATATTTAATTACTCTCAACAATATTAATTTAATTATAATTATTTGCACTTTTAATTAATTAAATCACTTTTAATTTATTATATATTTAATTTTAACATTTTTCTAACTCTCAATTAAATCAAATAACAATGCAACATTAATTAATTATTTTATGCAATACGATTAATTAATTAAACACTAACCAAGAATAAAATAAATACTCAACAGAGAAACTACATACAAGGCAAAGACAAAACTTCAGTCATAACACAACGACTCACAACAGACGACGGACTTGGGACGGGGACACTTCCAAACCTACTCCCTTTTTCAACTTTTACCCATTGGGTTAATTTATTGCTCGCCCTGTCCTGCCGAAGCAGGTGGAATCGAGACTTATTCCTGCAATCCTGCATCCAAATAAACGTCAAGTAGCACATGTATATATATATATAATCAAACATCGTATCATGAGAAGGAATTGCAGTGTAGCAGGGCACTCGTGAACGAGTGATGCTACATTGTCCTCTCACCTAATCTATTCTAACAATTATAATATCAATAATGAGCTAACATTTCTAACCAAATTGACATAAGATAACATGATATTAAACTACTGCATCTTAACTAATTATTAAACAATTGCATTATAAAATATTATTGAATTCAAATAACATGATCACCGTAGGATTATCACATCAACATATAAAAACATTAATGAAAATCTATTTGAATAAATAATAATCCAAATCAACACATCGAGTATCACAAATCATACTAATAATGCCACACGCAACAATTAACTAAACCCCGCATCCACACACACCAAACAACAATACAGACCATCACCGTCACAAAGCATCAATCAAAACCACATAAATGTCAAATCCAACAACACAAGAGAAACCAATAGTAGCAAATAGTATCAGAAATATGGGGGTATTACAGTGGTTGTGCTTGGTTAATAAATTTGTCTTTTTTTTGGAGGAAACTTAAGAAATAATCTATTGTTCCATTTGGTAGTTCGATTGATGTGTACTGATTGTTGAGCAATAATTGTAATGAGTCAAATGAAAAATATCCAAAATTGTACATAAATGTGCTCAATCTATATAGTCCCTCATTTTTTAGTGCATTGTCAATGTTGGAATTTTGGGAGCAGTTTGCAAATTGATACCTGTTGACGTCTATCATCTATGTTTTTTGATATCTTCCTCTCTTAGGATGGTGATTGAGATTGTCTGTTTGAATTCTTAGAAGTGGTTCAAAATGGCCGCTTTGAGGATTTGCATCATGGAATAGAATAGAGAATGATGGTGCATTGGCTAGAATGTTGAAGTGCAAGTACTTTCGTGTTGTAGTCGTTGACCAAACACATATTTGTAGATTCAACCATTTGGATAGCCACTGAATACAAAATACGTCTCCCCATAACCCAATTTCATTGTTGCTTGTACTTGGTTTTGTAGATAACCGCATTCTATGTAGATATGTTTCACGGTCGTGTACTTTGTGTAGTCTATAGTGGGCATGAGGCTCTAGTTCATAGTTGTATGATTTAATTGCCTCTTTGTCTTGTTTTTGAAGGAAACTTAAGAAATAATATATTGTTCCATTTCTTAGTTCAATTGATGTGTACTGATTGTTGATCAGTACTTGTAATGAATCAAATAAACAATCTCCAACATTGTATGTAAATGTGCTTAATCTATATAGTCCCTCATTTTTTAGTGCATTGTCAATGTTGGAATTTTGGGAGTGGTTTACAAATTGATACCTGTCAATGTCTATCATTTGTATTGTTTGATATCTTCCTCTCTTAGGGGCAATGAGAGTTTTTGTACTAGTAATATTGAAATTTGTTGCTTAAATTATCATGCTTCTATGGCCAGTGATATTTTTCTATGTTCTCTATTTGTTTTTTTTGTACTGCCTGATTATGCTCCTTAGGCCTAGTTTGCCTATGAGACAAAAAGGATACTGTCAATTTTATAGCACACAAGTGTTGTACCCACATGCAACTATTGTCATATTGTTTTGGTTGAAAATGCATATAGTATTGAATTGTTCAAAATACTAATTAGGCTTAACATGAATGCTTACTAATCCTTTGATGCATTGTATACAAATGTAGTAGAACAAAGTATAGTGGCTAAATGTTTTTTTTCATAAACGTTGCTTCAAGTGACTCATCTAAAAATATAAATTTCTAATAGGCATTATTTCTATATACATTCACAAAATGACAGTTGAATGCTTTGATAAATTTTTATGACATTTCATATATGGGAAAAAAAATTGCATTTTAAAGAAAGGAAACAATTGATTGAGTAATTTGACCTTGTGCTTTGTTGTTCAGTGATTTGGTATACTTGTAGTGATGTCAATCTTTGTCTTTTGCTACAATTAGAAGCAATAGTTCCTATTACAAGGAGAAACTAGACAAATGAGTACAATGAATGACATATACTATGTGAGCAATAAGCATGAAACGGTATTGCCATGCAAATTTGTTTGCATTTAAAACAGCTTGAATGGGAATCTTTCTTGCTCAAATTTCCAATCAGACTGTTTGATTTTTGAATATTTTTTCCATTTGTATAGTTTGCATTTAACCACACATTTTCCATCTTTAGTGATCAGATTTCAGAAAAAAAATTGGCAAGAAATGCAAATTGTGAGGGATTTGCTAACATGGCATAAATATTTAAATGTCATCTTAGTTTTTTAGATTCTCAAGGAAAAGAAAAATTATTTATACAACTACTACTAACAATACAAAAATCGATAAATAATACTTTCTAAAAAGGAACAAGAAGAACTTGATTTGATGGTTATTTGTTGAAAGTTTAAGCTATATTAAAACATAATAAACAAATGAGAATTAGCACAGAAAAAAAAAAAAAACAAAAATTAGCATATGAGAATTAGCATTGCATTAGGTTCCTAGCATTGCAATGGCAAATAAAATGAATGATATTGTAATTAATTAATGTAAAGACTAGTTTTAATTTGTTGATCCTTATAGTATATAAACAAAAACTAATTTCCCATAGTTGAAACATTTTTATTTCTTACAAGTTATTGTTCTTAAAAACTAGCCATCTATAGAGATGCAGAGCTTCTCACTATGTTCGAGAATGATGGATGATACAATGTTTATCAGTGGTAATGCTAAGCCAAGTTGCAAGTCACTGTTGGGTATGAATAGGACAATATCAGCTAAATAGCCTACCTAAATTTATAAAATCATCAGCAAGACATTACCATATGGGTGAAGCCATAGCTTGATTTTGGCAAGAAATACAGTTTTGTAAGCTCTTCCAAATTTTAATGAAGTTTTGTAATTCCATTTTGGAGGAAAATTAGGGGACTGTCACCCTAGGTGAATGTGTCCTAGCCCTATTTTTGTTGTTCACATGAAGAAATTTTGACTCTATACTAACTGATGTAAAAAATGAATACATTTTTTTCAAGAATTTATAAGTGGAAAAAATCATGGCAATAGTTTATTCTGATTATCTTGAGTGTTCTAAGTAGCATGGTTTTCTTCTTGAATAGGGTTTCTCCATAAGCTTGCTAGAGAGACTTCAATTGTCATTATTGAGAACTTTTCCTGGTCTTGAAAATTGTGTGATGTTGCGGCCTACATATGTTGTAGAATATGACTTTTCCTGCTCATCAATGCCATAGAACTCTTATGGAAAAAAAGATAGATGATCTCTTTTTCTTCAAGCTAGATAAATGGGACAATCGGCTATGAAGAAGCTATAGCTCAAGTAACCAGGTCCTATACAAGGCTAACCTACAGCATATACTTTTTGCATATTTTTTATACTCTATGAATCAGGAGTAGAATAGGAAAATTCTTTGCATTATCATTATTTGTTGTACTTGTAATAGTGTTTAGAAAAACTAGAGCACTTCCAACCATGTCAAAGGGAAATACATCATTAATCCATATCATGCATACTTTGGTTGCATTCTTCATGATAGGAAACACAATTGGTTGAATAGTGTATACACCTAAAAATGGTCTGAATAATCTAATTAATTAAATATGATTTATTTGATTAATTAACCTTTAATTCATATATTATTAAATAAATAGAAATATTTATTTATATAGTTCACTTCTAATTCTTCTATCTTTATCATATTATTTTATCTTAATTAAATAAATAAATTTAATACTTTATTTTATTTAATTATCGAATTCTCTTAATTCTTCCATCTTAATCACATCATCCCATCTAAATTAAATAAACAAGTTTCATATTTTTTTATTATTTAATTATCATATTTTCTTCCATATTTATTTAATAAACATAGACTTCTATAGTTTTATTTTATTAAATTAAATATCTTCTTTTCCTAAATTAAATAAATCTAAAACATTCAATTGAAATATATTCTATAGCTAATCATATCCACCTACCAAATTAGATATGAAATGTCTAATTTAATTCATCTCAACCTTCACGGGAAAATTTGGAGATAAATTTGCAAGTGAACTTCTTCATCTTCTTCCATTGATTCTTCCTATCCTCTAGCTGAATGTTTTTGTGGGGAGGAACAATCTCCATAATCATCTCAAGCTTCTACATCCTTCACCATTCAATTCTTCAGATCAAATCTAGACCTTTGCTTTGTTGCCCCTTCACAAATGTGTTGTTGGGAATCTATAAATATAGCCTCTATCTACAAGAAATGGATCCCAACTTTGTGCAAACTTACTCTGTAGAAATATCAATTGAGCAATCAAGCATCTTGGAAATAATCAATTGTCATTTAGCAATGGAAATAGCAAGCATTTTAGAATAGAATCAATATCATGGCTTTTCATTTAGCTGCATCATAGTTTACTGTAGCTTCTTTCATCAAGTTTCATGCCAATTTAGATTACAGTAGTTTCATCATTATCATTTAGCAATCATTACATAGTATTAGATTATTGCATTTAGCAGCATCTCATTCTCTAGATTGGCATTTTAACAGTCATAATTCTTACCAAATTTGAGAGCCTTTTGACTTAATAAATCTTTGGAGATAGAGAGCAATATGACGCTTTCAATAGATTCTTGCTTTAAATTAGTTTAATTGTTGTTTGAATCTTTGATAGAATGTCTTATTGATTGTGTTGATTATCATTTTACTCATATTTTACTCACATAAATTGGCACCCACCATGGGGCCCAAAAATCCCATTTTTAACATCTTTTTTTGAAAAGTACATTTGTAGGCTTTTGATGTGTTCTCTTTTAGCACAATCGAGAGATTTTATGGCACATACGACAGATACTTTAGTGCATCCAAGCACTGTTCTGGATCATCTACCGAATACTTTAGTGCATCCAATGACTATTCTGGCGCATCAAAGTTTTTTTGTTTCATCAGTCATGGGGATTTAATTTGACGCATCGACCTATTCTTTTAGTGCATCAATCAATTTCTTTAGCGCATAGATCCATTATTTTAGCGCATTGACATGTTTTGGCGCATCTAACCACAGTTGTGGAAAATCTGATTACTTTTGTAAAATTTTGAAAATATGAAGTCTAATCGTTGTTTTTTGTGTTCCAGGTGAGAAATACGCTTGTCAAATACAGTTGGAAAACATACGCCAATCAAAGACAAAATTCTCATAAATTACTAATGATGCTTGCAGGGATTTATTTCAATTATTGTTTTTCCTTTGTTTAAAATAGTGCATTTAGATTAAGTAAAGGACTAATTGAACACCTTATCTACTATGGTTGAAGTGATAGGCCTATGCTCTCCCCTTCACTAGGTGATCAAAATGCTAGACTCACTTTTTATGCTTTTTTAAATCCTTTAGAAGGCCTGCCATAGTGGGAAAAAGTACTCACCCTACGAGAATGACCTGAGTGAGAACAACCAAAGCCAGGTTTTCCAACCCACTATAATCAAAAGTGAATTTGGGGAAACCCACAATTCAACAAAAGTGTGCAAGATTGGGAGGTCTCCTAAGGGGTTTATCATTTGTCTCTCTGAATGGATACCCTATCTACGAACTTTAGTGTAGAATCCAACTATGTCAATTTTTGAACACTTTTTATATCATGGTGCAAGGGGAGGGAAGAATCTGCCCCCAAGACACTCACCATATAACTATCAGAGACCCTAGCCAAAAGTGGAGGATTTGACTTTGGTTAAGACTCGGGAAAGGAAAAACCACAGGTGCCCTCTAGGGGATGATAGGGTTGTGTGAGCTGACATAGTTGCAAGCTATGGGTTTTGATATTCTAAGTGACCTACTTGAGATAGAAGAGTGCTTGAATTGTTTGTATTTGTGTCAAAACCTATGGAAATTGAAAGAATCGGACTAGATTCTAGAACACTCACTACATGTTTAATACATAGATTTCTGAAACAATTGTTTACAATTTGGCTTATGTGTGTGAAGTTATCTTTCAAGGTTATCATCCAATTAGATCAACAAATTTAGAGATTTAGCAGCAAAATACCATGTCAAAATGTTCATGGTTCAGAAAATTACACCCTGAAATCAATCCTTTTACTGAGAAAAACTAGAACAAACGGATAAAATTTTGAATGTATTGACAACTTCTAGTTTAGTGCATACATAGTCTATTTTAGCGCATACAACCAGTCTTTTAGCGCATATGTTGTCCAAATAGCGCATACAACCACTGTTTTAGCGCATCTGCCTTATCTTACATCACATCTGCATAGTCTGTCACCATAATTTACCAGTATCTTGGTGTATCCACAGTCTATTTTAGCGCATATACTTTGTCTAACAATGCATTCACCATATCTTTTAGCACATGCACAGTTTGTTTTAGCCCATATGCCCTCTTTAATAGCACATCCACAAAACAAGAAAACAAAGAGCTATTTGAAACCTCTATCAAATTGTTGACATCATAACTCGGGTTTTTGACATAACAAAAACATTTTCACAATCCAAACAGCGTCTTAAACTTGGAAAAATAGGACCTTACAAGCCAAAATCTATCAAATTAAACAAAGATCTTGCAACTTTAAAGTGTCTAAAACACCAAACACAACTCTTGATTATTACATTAAGTTTCATTATCAGGATTATCATCCCACAATCATGAAACAAAACACAATAATCAAATTTTAACTTGGTCTCATCAATAGGATATATCATTCTATTCAACTTAAGTTAATACCATTGGTACTCATCCAAACAAAAAGATCAAAGTTTAGTAAAGATAACAACACTTGTATGCTAATTTTGACGAGGTTACAACGACAAAAACTTAGAGAAAAATAAATTGAAACACCAAATACCATGGGTGAAGAAAATCCCTTTCACAGATTCCATCAAAATGATCCAAATGAAATAACTCGAGAGGATATCCAAACAACACAACAAGATCCCAATTTCCATAAATTTATGGAAAAAGTTTTAGAACAAGATATGGAAAAATACCTTTTTGATGCTAGCTGACCTAGGTGCAAAACTTCCAAAGGGCTTTGACATCAATCAACTAAAAGAAGCACCTAGAGTAGCTGAAAATGAACCATAAAACACACAAAACATAGATCAAGTGGTTGCCCTAACACGTCAAATGCAAAACTTGCAACAACTTCAAGATATACAAAAAGGAACTACGAAAAGATACTCTTTACAAAAAATTTGTCCTTATCCTTTTGATCCAAGTGTGGACATGATACCATTTCCTAGACATTATGAATTCCCAAAACACAAGTACAATAGTAAAATAGATCCAATTGATCATTGAGGGAATTCAGAACCATGAGTTTAGAATTTGCACAAGAGGAAACTTATCTAATGAGGTTATTTCCAAGGAGCTTAGGAGGTCAATGTATGGAATGGTTCTCCAAATTACAACCAGGAATTTGAACTTTTGAAGAACTAGTCAATAGGTTTATCTCATAATTTTCTTGTAATATTCAACATGAGATAAGAATAAAGGACCTTTACAATACAAAACAAAAGAAAGGTGAAAAATTCCTCTCATTTCTACAACGATGGAGAAGGATGTTTGCTAGGTATCCTTGTTCCATACCTAAAGAGGAAAAGATGGAACTATTCATTGACAATCTAACTAATTGAATGAACTACAAGCTTGATCTACAATGTCCACCAACATTTGAGAAAGTCATTGAAAATGGGCTCAAGATCGAAGAAGCCTTGGTCAAAAAATGGGTAATAAAACATTACAATGAAGGATCAAACAATAAAAACTCCTCCAATCACTACAACAATAATGATAAACCCAAGTTTTGGAAAAAGAATAGAAATACTAGTAACAATGATGCTACAAATGAAACACAAAATGTGAAACTAGTATTTTACTTGACAACAACAACTGCAAAGACCAATCAAAACAATGACCAAAACATCAATCAAAATGTCAATCAAAACAACAATACGAACAATGGAGAATCTAAACCACAATCATATCAAAGACCATCAAATCGACAAAGGCTCACACCATTGGGACAAACACTAGAATCAACAATGAGAACTTCTTGCAAATGGACTTATCACATTGCCTGAAGCAAGAAAGTGGGAACCAAAAGTGAAACCATCATGGTGGAATGATGCAGACTATTATGACTTTCATAAGAACAAAGGACATAATACGAATGATTGTATGTAGTTGAAACATCTAGTACAAGATCTTATTGACAAAAGAAAGGTATATGTAGAAGGACATCAAACGAACAATGATCGTAGTGCATTTAAAAATCCTTTACCAAATTATGAAAAGGGAGAATCTTCTTCAGCAAACAGTAAAGGTAAGACTGTAAATTACATTTATGACAACACTATTCATTGTATTTACAATTGAGAAGAATGATACCGCTGATAATTGATCTAATAAAGTTGAAATCAATGACATCATACCATTAAATTTGATCCCAAACATGGTCCCATCTAGCAATCAGATTAATGTCATAAAAATTAGGGAAAACCAAAATCATCAACCAGTTAACATGACAAGGGGGAAATCCAAGGTAATATTAAAAGGAGTTTCATCTAAAACCATTGCTACTCCTTCCATCCAGTACAACATAGTTGATCAACTACAGAAAATACCAGTGCAAATATCAATTTTGGAACTCCTTAAAATCTCACCATCTCATAAGGAGGTTTTGGAGCAAGCTCTTGTAGCCACAACAGTACCTCATAATCTGGATGTTTGTCAATTTTAGGCTATGGTGGGACACTTAATCACACCTCACTGTCTATCATTTTCCGAACAAGATGATGTATCACTTACTCATCTGCACAATGTTGCCCTTCATATTGAAGTTTTAATCCATAAACACCAGGTAAAGCATGTCTTAATAGATGGTGGAGCTGGTTTAAACCTTTTCACTTTGAAATTGATCCATGCACTAGGATATTCTAATAACACTATTGATTCCAGAAGGAAAATCACAATAAAATCCTATGATGAAGAAGAGAGATCTTCCAAGGGATAGATTGTATTTCCTATTCAAGTGGGACCAATTGTGAAGAATATAGTTTTCCAAGTGTTAGACAAAGAACTAACTTATAATATACTCTTGGGACATCCCTAGATTCATGAAATGTAAGCAGTACCTTCAACTTATCATTAGTGTTTGAAGTTTCTAGTCAATGGACAAGAAATCACTATTTCAGCTAACTACAACAATCCTTAATATTGTAGCATGCTTAAAACAGATCAAGAAACTTTTGTACCCCATACTAGGGAAGAAAACACTTCTAGTTCATCCAACAATGAAAGGAAACTAAACATTGTATCTAAATGGGTTGAAAAAAAGGACCAGTCAAAAGAGACAGGTGTTGTTGACTCCACTACATCAAACAATGAAGCTCAACTGGATTCTCTATCACAACAATTCAAAGAAAAGATCTAGTTAAAATACAAAGGCATGGGAGAATATTCCATTGAACAATCTTTGTGTTTTTCACAATTATTGCCATCTCTGAGATCATATGGGAAACCATCAACATCAACACAACCATCATCATGACCTACTAAAATTTTAGATGATAGATTTGTAAAGGAAGGTACTTTAGAGGGATGAATCTGAAGATAAGGCCATCCTCAATTGGCTCTACAAAGATGAGGAAGCATTTACATTAGCAACTATCAACATAAAAATAGATCTATATGGAAAGGGAAAAACAATATTAGAGAAAATGGGGTATGAAGGACAAGGACCTATTGGAAAAAGAAAAGAAGGCATTGTAGAACCCATCCAACCTCTCACATTTCTGCCAAAGGAAAAGACAGGACTAGGTTATATAGGGGAAACAAAAGAAGAAAATACTCATATAGTTGTAGAAAGAATCCTTCAAATGTGGGATAGTTCAGAAACATATTCTAATGAGTATGAGTGGGATTCTTTATCAGAAACATCATGTAGGGACATACCAATTGATTTCATAAAAGAGTATGAACCCACATGCAAGGAGGGACAAAGCTCAGGGACTAGACCTCTTGTATTTAGATCACAAAATATTGATGACTCAAGTGAGGATGGACAAATATAGAGTGAGATAGATGACTTGGAGGAGAGTAATATTATAGACCTTAACATTACCACTAAGAATTTTGACAACATTGCTATCAGAACCTTTACTACTATTGACCTTAGCCAATCCAATGACTTTCTACCCTTACTGCATCCTTAATTTATTGACTAGGAACCAACTGAACCTATCAATGTACCTATCTTTGCGAATGATGATGCTATCATAAATTTCCTTTGTTGTGATGAACCTGACACAAGTTCTAATCATAAATCTCATAATGACACTTTGAGGCAGGAGGGTGTCAAATCTTTTAGTTGCAAAATTGAAAATAGGAATAATGGATCTAATGTTGAAAACCATTCAATGGCAGCATTAGATCTCGAAAAAGTAAAAATAAAGAACGCATTTGATGGTGAAAACCTTTCAGAGGCACCAAAAGATGGGAGATTTGACACCCTTCCAAAACACTATCATGAAAGATTATTAGTGTTGGTGGAGCCTACACAAGCTATCAATATCGGCACAACAAAAAAGGAAAAGACTCTACATCTGGCAACATCTATGACTGAACAAGAAAATATTGAATTCACCAAGTTCTTTGAAGAAAGAAACATTAACTTTGCTTGGTCTTACTTTGATATGCCAGGTTTAGACCCAGATCTTCTAATGCATCATTTATCTCTACCATATGGGATAAAACCTATGAAACAAAAACTAAGGAAAATACATCCACATATCGCCTTAATGGTAAAGACTGAGCTGAAAAAGTTGTTAGATGTAGGATTCATCAGATCTATTGATTACGTTGAGTGGATTTCTAATATTGTACCTATTTCTAAACTAGATAACAATATCAGAATATGTAGTGACTTTAGAGATCTCAACAAGGCATGTCCAAAGGATGATTTTCCTTTGCCAAACATAGACATTATTGTCGACTTAACAATAAGACATGTCATGTTATCATTAATGGATGGCTTATCAAGGTATAACCAAATCAAAATAGCACTAGAGGATCAGGAGAAGACCACATTCACATGTCCATGGGGCACATTCTACTGGAATTTCATGCCCTTTGGGTTGAAAAATGCAAGGGCCACATATCAACGGGCAATGACCACCATCTTCCATGACATGATGCATACCTTTATGGAGGATTATGTGGATGATATACTAGCAAAGTCATATACCAGAGAAGGGAATCTAGAGATCCTAGATAGAATATTTACCAGGCTAGAGAAGTTCAATGTTAGATTAAATCCTAAGAAATGTGTGTTTGGGGTTACATCAACAAAGCTCCTAGGATACATAGTGTCAGAAAAGGGTATCGAAGTGGATCCTGCTAAGGTCAAGGCTATAATGGAAATGCCACCACCAAAGAATATCAGTCAACTACGGTCTCTACAAGGTAGGCTACAATCAATAAGGAGATTTATCTCCCAATTAGTAGACAAAAGTCATTGATTCAATCATTTGCTACATAAGAATGTCTCGTTCAAATGGGATCAAGGGTGTGAAACAACTTTCAATCAAATAAAGCAATATCTAATGTCGCCACCCATACTAATGCCAACAAAAGAAGAGAGACCCTTATTACTATACATTGCAACAACTAAGATTTCTTTGGGAGCTCTATTAGCACAGGAAGATCTTGAGGGAAGGGAACAGGTTGTCTATTATATCAACAGGACTTTGAATGGTTATGAGATAAATTACACCTTCATCGGAAAAGCTTGTTTGGCGGTCGTATTTTCTACCCAGCAATTGCGGCATTACATGTTAACCCACATAGTCAAACTCATAGCAAAGATTGACCTGTTAAAGCATTTACTAAGCAAGGTTGCCTTAACAGGAAGACTAGCCAAGTGGGTCATGATATTGAGTGAATTTGATATCTAGTATGTGGATAGAAGATCCATCAAGGGTCAAGTGATAGTTGATCAGTTAGTTGAAGCTCCATTACTAGATGATCACCCGATGAACATTGAGTTTCTTGATGTAGACATTCTTACTATGACAACACAACAATGGAGGCTTTATTTTGATGGGTCATACACACAAGATGGGTTTGGTGCGGGAATTCTATTTGTTACACCTCAAGGACATACCATCCCAAAGTTCTATAGACTCATGTTTCCATGTACAAATAATGTAGATGAGTATGAGGCATTAATTATTGGCATCAAAGTGGCAATTGAATGGAAAATCACAGAGCTACAAGTATATGGAGATTCACAACTAGTCATTTACCAGGTAAATGATGAATATCATAAAAAATATGAGAAGTTGATGTCATATAAGAAAATGGTGGATGATCTTAAAAGGTACTTTGTAGATATCAAGTTTGAACAGATTCCCAGGGCAGAAAATAAAGTTGCAAATGCTATGGCGACAATTGCTTCACTTTTACAATTGCTAGAAAAGCAAGGTCATTATGAGTTTATGGTGGAACAAGTGTCTAACCCTGCTTATGATAATCCAAAATCTCAATCCATATGCCAATTAGTAGATATTGAATCCTCAATTTATGGAAAGACCTATGCTTACCTAAAAGACAATATCCTTCCTCCCGATCTTTCCAGAAACCAGAAACACAACTTCATTCGCCAAACCACACGACATACCTTAATTATTGAAATACTTTACCGTCGAGGTCTAGATGGTACTCTCCTTCGGTGTCTAGAACATAACAAGTTTGAGATAGCTTTACGTGAGGTTCATGAAGGTATTTGTGGAACTCATTCAAGCAGACTAACCCTAGCAAAGAAACTCCTTCGTTTGGGGTATTACTAGCTGAACATGGAGAAGGAATCTCTTCAGTTTGTTAAGAAGTGCAAAAAATGTCAAATACATGGTAATCTAATCCATGCACCGGCGCAAGAATTGCATTCGTTCACTTCAACATGGCCTTTTTGTCATTGGGGACTAGACCTGGTAGGAAAGATTAATTTGTCTTCATCCAATGGACACAAATTCATAATCACGGCAACAAAATACTTTACAAAGTGGATAGAAGCGGTTCCCTTAACAACAATCATGGGAAAGCAAATATCTTCTTTCATACTGAATTACCTCATATGTCGGTATGGAATTCCTTAGCCCATTGTCATGGATAATGGTCGACCTTTTAAGAATCAGGATGTGTAGGAACTCTATGAGAGGTTTCATATCCAACATCATTTTTCAACATCATACTATCCTCAAGGAAATGGCCAAGTAGAGGCCTCAAAAAAAATAAATCTGAAAATCTTGAAAAAGACTCTCAACGATGTTGGATGTGACTAGCACATTCAATTAAACCCTTCTCTCTGGGCATACCGAACTAGCATCAGAACACCTATAGGAGCTACACCATATGCCTTGGTATATGGATCAAAGGCCATCATACCTATTGAGGTGGAAATATCATCACTCCTTGTATCACTGAAGGGTATTATTACAAATGAGGATTATAGAGTCTCTAGACTTCAGGAACTGGAATTGTTGGATGAACATCATCAACAAGCTATGAACCATCCAAAGGAATATCAATAGAGAATGTCCAGAAGCTACAATTATAGGGTAAAGCCTAGAGTCTTTCAGGTTGGTGACTTGGTCCTAAAATAAAACCCTAGAAATCAACAAGATAGAGAAAAGAAAGGAAAATTTGAACCTAACTGGATAGGTCCTTTTGTTGTCATATCAATCTATGGATCTAGAGCCTATCGGTTGTCTACACCTAAAGGGGATCTGTTCAATGAACCTATCAATAGTATCCATCTCAGAAAGTTCTATACCTGAATCATCTAGTGCATGGTTAAAATGGTTGCCTTGATGAAAACCTAGAAAATAGGCTTCTTGGTGACGAAAAATACAAAAAAAATTAGAAAAAAGGAAAAATACAATATATATATATACAAAAAAATCATTAAGTCTAAAAAAAAAAGTGCAATAAAAACATGCAGTGAAAACCTAGAAACAGGCGCTACTTGTGATTTAAACTAGCTTTTCCATCTATTTGGGACATGTCATGATCGTTCACTTTTGTAATCATTTTAGTCCATTATAATATCCTAGCAACGTGGTCGTGTCTCACCCTAGCTTGGCAGAAAAATCTTGAACTCACTAGGGGCAATAAACTTGAGCTTAAACAAATAGACAAACAACAGTATGACAACGTAGCAAACACAATGATCATTGGGAAACTCAACATTGAACATACATCAAACATTAGAACATTTCAGGAAATCAACCATCCACATCAACACGGCTGAAATCATATCAAATCAAGACAACTTTAGGTGGATGATATTCTTTTGAATCATGATTTTATTGCTTTAAGCTTGAATGTTCAATTTTTGTACTTTGATTTTTGTTATCATTCCTTTGGAGCAACTCGATGATGTATTGAACTAGAGGAGCTAGGAAGGAGAATGGTATTTACTTTGTATGTTGTCTGTGAATTGATCATTATTTTTGTGTGAATTGTTGCAAGACGTGCTCTACAAAGTATCACTTATGACATTTAGAATTCACATATTACAATGATTTATTCTTGTCTATTTATGCAAGAAATGCTCAGGTCATCTTGGTTTAATTATACCTAGATGCTTGTGTTCACTTGCAATATCAAAAATCATGAAAGTAGTACTTAGGTCATCATTGGTCTACATTATACCATTGATGCTTGTACTCACTTTTAACATTTTAAAAGCTCAATGATGATAAAAAGCACGATAAATGGACTATTAAGATGACAATTCTTGCATATAGATTTGCATGGTAAAATTAGATTGCATTCATGTTAGTTTTGCATCTGTAGAGTATTTATTACAAAAGTTGGTGAAGGATTCAAAAAAATGATGTTATCTTTTCTCATTAGTGAATTGAGTATACTTGACATTAACAAAATTATCATCATTATCATAATGGCATAATCATTTCCATTGCATACATTAGAAAGCATTATTATATCATTTTCATCATTCATACATTCCATCATATATTTTGCATCATATCATATTTTTCAAATCATCACATCATCGAAATTTCATAAGGGAAATATCAAAAACAAATCTCTATGTAGTTTCATTTTCATTCATTCATTCATCATATCATATATCATACATTCAAAGTACCATTATATTTATCATTCATTCATCCATTTATTATATCATTTATATGCATTTAAAATAACCAAAAATAAAAGTGCATCATATCCCATTTACATCATTTTCATATATCATTGAAACATCATATTCAAAAATCATACATATTGATACATATTCATATCATTTGGATATATATTATCATACAACTATTATCCATGTAAATACTACACACATCATGCATCCAATATATATCATGCATCCATACAACATCATTATTCACATAATCACATTTTAAACATCATAGATAGAACATCATAAAGCATAGCATATCATCATGATCATTAAATGCATCCATCACAGTATCATATAAATCATCACATGGAATATAGAACAAGAAATTAAATGCATCCATTATATAACCATATAGAACACATATAGATCAATCAGTCTACCGTATATCATATAGATCTCAAAAATCATAATGTCAAGTATACAATGATGTCTAAAATGTAAAGAGATACAACATCAAAAATGGTTGTGAATCAAAAAAATCGAAGTATACATCAAGTCACAAATATATCATGGTATCAAATCATATGGCTATGTGCTGCTAGCCCTAGACGGTGCTGACATCTTTGGACCGGTACCTCCCCCACCATATGTACCAGGATCTCTACATGGAGGCTGTGTCACACCCGCGCTAACAGTCCTCGAATGAGTCCTACCCGATCGAGACTGAGCATAATTGACTCTCTGCTTAGAGGGAACTGCATCATGATATCGACCCCTATAATACTCCACCTCTCTACCCACACAGAGAACCTCTCTCATGTAATCAGCCACAGAGGTACCATCGTCCAATCTCTACAATTTCTCAAAATTCAACTGTGCCTGCTCTACAACTTTCATCTGGCTACATCTCTCTCCACTGTCAATGAGGCTATCTATGTTTGGGAAGCTTCCAACTGTCCTTGTACCTGAGCAAGAGTCTATGCATGAGACTAGGCCTGTGTCTACATCTGAGTCTGTGTCTACACCAATAAACCTTGAGCTTGTATCAATTGACCCTGTAAGGTCTGTACCTGCACCTGTAAACTCACAATCTGAGTCTACTAATGTTGTGAAGGTACCCCAATATGTACATGTTGCTTAGTAGGAGTTATCAGTGATCATTTCTTACGAGGCACCATGATGTCTCTGACATCCAATGCTAGAACTAATCCACTGGATCCCCTTGATCCATCTGCACTTGATCCACCTACTCCACTACCTCCTCCATCATCACCACCATCTCCATCTCCCTCATCATCACTACTATCCTCCTCGTCACCACTGCTCTCAACATCCTCCTCCTCCTGCCACCCTCCGCTCTCCTCCATCGGTGACCTTGGGCAACATCAACATCCTCCTGACCAGGTAGTGGCACTGGCTCATCAAGAACGAAAATCCATGGAAAAGGATGTAGAGCCAGGTACTCTACATAATCCGCTATGATAGGTGGCTCAATAATCTCGGGACGAATCTCCCAAACCAAAGGTTGTAGGCCTTGGTACTCCTAAATGGCAGCATCATATGAAAGGCAGGGTCCCCACTCAGTAGAATCTATCCGGTGTCAGGCATAATGGGCAACACCCTGGGGCATGCCCTGTATGATACCATACTGTCTGAGCACTCTCCTAAACAAAAATCTCTCCAACACCCAACGATTCCTACCAATCAACAACATAGACTAACAAAGGTATGGAAATTGTCTATCGTCGTCATCCTAGTGCTTGCAATCTAGAAATGGCCGATATGTAACATCCTCTACATCATCCAAGACTCTCCTCTAATGCTCCAACTTACCCAGTCTAGGCTGAGTAAGTTGACCTGTGTATACATGTACATATGACCTCATGGCGAGTCGCTATCTCACCATCACTGGACGTGTAATAGCTATATGATCCCACACCCACACCTGAAGTAATGTAACCCTGACAGACAAACTACGACCTCAGAGGTAGACCACCAAATGTAAATCATGGTAAAGATGAGCAAGCATACACATGCCCCATGCATATCTTGTACCGTGAACAATCATACTCTCCAAAACATGGCCCCAACCAACAGAAAGTCCCTTTGACCTACGATAAGGACAAAGGAACCCCCCAATAAAACTAGCAAGTACTAAAGGCAGGGTGGCATAGGCATCCACCATCTCACACCATGGAATCCCGTATCCACAAATAGTATCATCTTGGAACACTCTGCATAGAGCATCGGTCCCACCCTCTAAAGAATCATAAACTACAATATCACCAACAATAAGGTATCCTCAAAATCTGCCAAACATCCTCAGGGGTGACTGTCATCTCACCAGTAGGAAGGTGGAAGGTATTATGCTCACTATGCCACCTCTCTGCTAGGGTTGTCAGGAGACTTGATTAATCCTAATCTGGGGCATAGATAGAAGAGAGGATAAGCCACAACATGTGATGAATGTTGTGTCAGGCTGTGCTAGCTGCGGTATCAAATCGAATGTCCTAGGAAACCGCTTCTTAATCTGTAGGTTCACAAATGACTCCTATCATCATGAAATGTTGAAAGTTAGTAATCTTTGTCAATTTATCAAACATCAATCAGCCTATCAAATCTAATTAGCTCTGGTGAGATTTTGATCAAATCTCATGACTAACTGTCAATTGAACCTCACCTATCATGAGGAAAATCATCAAACTATCATTGTACCTCACCTATCATGGGGTCAATCATCAATCTAAAATTGTAGCTCACCTATCATGAGGTTGAACATCATCTACTCTATTGAGATCATCAATCATATCAAATCAACGGCTGATATGATCGAAATTGACAAAATCAAGGACAAAATTGACAAATTACATCATTTTGACTTCAATGTGCTAAAACAATGTTTTTATGCACCAAAATATTCAATGTGCTATTAAAACACCTCAATGTGCTAAAACAGGCGATCAAAGCACTATTTCATCAGATGCATCATTTTAGGAAGCAAATGCGCCACTTTAGACGGTTAATGCACACAATATCATCGGATGCGCTACTTTACCCTAAATATGCATTACACTTTTTGACCTATGCGCTAAAACTCAGATGCGTTCTTTCATCCTATCTATGCACTAAAACAGCTAACCTATGCGTTATTCTAGTAAATACACTAAAACAAAATTTACATGCGCTACTGCGGCCTACAGATGTGCTAAAAAAATTTAAAATTTTTAAATTCCAAATAAACATGCGAAAAATGAAAAACACGAATAGCGAGGAGGTTCATAGGTACATACTGGAGGTTTGTAGGCGGCCGAGCGGTTGTGTCGACACACACGCTCGAAACGTGAGTGTGGTAGGGGATTGACATTTTGCTCCAAATTGCTCTCACTCCAAATTTTCAAAACTCAAACATGCACAAATGAATTCTAAAACTCAACTTTTTAACCTTTTAAAGGTTAATTAAGGGGATTTTTAGTGGGATTAATTTCTTTTATTTACTGGAGGCTTAATTTACATTTCATCACAGGGGCATCTAATACACTATTTGTTGGGAGATAAATCGTCAAATCATCAAAAAATCATAAAAAATAAAATAAAATCCGAAAAAGCCAAAAAAATAAAAAATTCATCAATTTATCTCCCGAGGGGGCATATATCCATCATCACCTGAAAATCAATTTCTAAGTCATATCGAAAAAAATTAATTACTAGCAGCAGCAGCAAAATTTTCTTTGAAGCAATGCATAAACACATCATTTCAAACAGGGGAAAAATGTATACACCTAAAAATGGTCTGAATAATCTAATTAATTAAATACGATTTATTTGATTAATTAACCTTTAATTCCTCTACTATTAAATAAATAGAAATATTTATTTATATAGTTCACTTCTAATTCTTCTATCTTTATCATATTATTTCATCTTAATTAAATAAACAAATTTAATACTTTGTTTTATTTAATTATTGAATTCTCCTAATTCTTCAATCTTAATCACATCATCCCATCTAAATTAAATAAACAAGTTTAATATTTTTTTTATTTAATTATCATATTTTCTTCCATATTTATTTAATAAACATAGACTTCTATAGTTTTGTTTTATTAAATTAAATATCTTCTTTTCCTAAATTGAATAAATTTAAAATATTCAATTGAAATATATTATATAGCTAATCATATCCACCTACCAAATTAGATATGAAATGTCTAATTTAATTCATCTCAACCTTCATGGGAAAATTTGGAGACAAATTGGAGACAAATTTGCAGGTGAACTTCTTCATCTTCTTCCATTGATTCTTCATATCCTCTGGCTAGATGTTTTTGTGGGGAGGAACAATCTCCATAATCAGCTCAGGCTTTTGCATCCTTCACCATTCAATTCTTTAGATCAAATCCAGACTTTTTCTTTGTTGCCCCTTCACAAATGTGTTGTCGAGAATCTATAAATATAGCCTCTGTCTACAAGAAATGGATCCCAACTTTGTGCAAACTTACTCTATAGAAATACCAATTGAGCAATCAAGCATCTTAGAAATAAGAAATTGTCATTTAGCAATAGAAATAGCAAGCATTTTAGAATAGAATCAATATCATGGCTTTTCATTTAGCTGCATCATAGTTTACTGTAGCTTCTTTCATCAAGTTTCATGTCAATTTAGATTGCAGTAGTTTCATCATTATCATTTAGAAATCATTACATAGGATTAGATTATTGGATTTAGCAGCATCTCATTCTCTAGATTGGCATTTTAATAGTCATAATGCTTATCAAATCTGAGAGCCCTATGACTTAATAAATCTTTGGAGATAGAGAGCAATATGACGCTTTCAATAGATTCTTGCTCTAAATTAGTTTAATTGTTGTTTGAATCTTTGATATAATGTCTTATTGTTTGTTTTGATTATCATTTTACTCATATTTTACTCACACAAATAGAAAATGGGCTATCAAGATTAGTGACCCAATTAAGGGAATGAGGGTGTGGCTTGGCACTTTGAGGCAGTGTTGGAGTTTATTAACGTGTTTTGTTCAAGTTGAAAGTATTTTCTTACTATGGTTCATAATATATTAAGGATTTTTTGAAGGCCCCAATACATCAGTTATTGCATGTTGCAGTAAATACACCACACAGAAAATGAGTCAATATTGACCCACTCTGTCCAAAAAAAATTGATAAAATGGTGGAAAAGTTTTGATAAAATGGCAGCAGAATAAAGAGAAGTGAAAATGCCATTGATAAAGAATTTCCTTATAATATAACATTTTAAGGACATATTTTTTACACAACGTGCAACACTCATCTTTGAAATCAAATTCAATATGTGAAAAATGTTTTAGAATCCTTACCTCACACGCAAGTGGGCTATGCCAACAGTGCGCTTGCAGAGTTCCTGCTCTTAGCACCATGACCACAACGCTAACAACACCTGAAATTGTCGCCCTTTTTGTGTTCGGTTTTGTAGCGAGTAAACCCAAATTTGAAATAAAAGTTATACAAAATTTTAAAATTGAAATTAAAAAATGAACACAAGACCCAAAAAAAGGAAATTTAATGTCTATCACACATGCATTACACTTACAAATAAAATCCTCAAGAATAAGCTCTGTGAAAAAAGCTGGAAAGCCACTTAAAACGCTAAACTAGTCCAACGCCACTAGTAAACATGAAACATTGGTAAACAGAGTATACACGCAAACATAGGCAATTCATTGGAGCTGCAAATGGTGGATGTCACACATTTTATCGATAAATTAATGATTTTATTACCAAGCCGCCACCTAGTATTGGGGTTTAATCATGATAGTAAATGAAAGAGTATGTAATGCCTCCATCTTAGAGAGAAAACGCCTTTGTGTGCCTGCCAACAGTGAATTAGATAAGACATTAAATATGAAAGAGTACGTAATGCCTCCATCTCAGATATAAAAATGCCTTCCTATGCCTGCCACCAGTGAATAAGATAAGACATTAAATTGAATCCTTAAATGTGCAAATCCATCACTCCAGATATGCCAAGATTTTTATATTATATTAAGTATCATTTCTATGCAGGAGGAATTAAATTAAATATTTATGACATCATTTAAAATTAAGGAAAAATGATTTTTCTACTTACTATTTGTAATATAAACCAATAGGAAGAAAGAAAAATAGCATTTTAACAATAACTTAAAATATAAATTAAATTTAAACTATAGAGCTTTTGTGCAGAAATTTTAATTCTTTGCCATGATTGGTTGCATTAATTGGAAAATTGAATCCAATGGATGCAATAGTAACCTGCCTACGACAGGAACTAATAATAAAATGAAGATCTTAAAGAAAAAATAGATAGAATTAAAATAATTGGGTCAAAAATTTTGAAATTAATTATATTTTCTTGATTTAAAGATATAGAAAATTATTTATATTATGAAAAATAACATGTATAAAATTTTAAAGCATATATAATGGAATTTTATATATTAGAAATAATAAATTATAGGTAAGAAAATAACTAATCAAATATTATTTTGGGTTCATGGGTTAATTTAGTAAATAAAATAATTGAATATTTTAAAAAAAAGATAGATAGAATTGAAATAATAGAGTCAAAAGTTTGGAAAGTAATTATATTTTATTGGTTTAAAGATATAGAAAATTATTTATATTGTGAAAAATAATATATATAAACTTTTAAAGCATATATATATATATATATATATATATGGAATTTTATATATTGGAAATAATAAATTATAAATAAGAAAATAACTAATCAAATATTACTTTGGATTCATGGGTTAATTTAGTAAATAAAATAATTGATTATTTTAAAGAAAAGATAGATAGAATTGAAATAATTGGGACAAAAGTTTGGAAAATAATTATATTTTATTGATTTAAAGATATAGAAAATTATTTATATTGTGAAAAATAATATATATTTAAACTTTTAAAGCACGTGTGTGTGTGTGTGTGTGTGTGTGTATATATATATATATATGTATATATGGAATTTTAAATATTGGAAATAATAAATTATAAATAAGAAAATAATTAATCAAATATTACTTTGAATTTATGGGTTAATTTAGTAAATAAAATAGGGGTTGGGGCCCTAGCTCAGTTGACTAAACCTTTCCTATTGTAGGAGGTTGGTCAGGAGGTCTAGTCTCCCCCACCCTCGTGGTACCGAAGGGCGTGTTGTGTCAGCGCCACCGGTGACATTAAAAAGTTTACCAAGTGCATTGCAATTTATAGGGGGTCATGCTACCCAATTCTTGTAGTCTAAAAAAAAAAATAGTAAATAAAATAATTTTATAGTATTATAAAATAATTTTTGAATGGATAGAGAGAACAATGTTAAGTATATCTTATACCTCTTTTCATATTTTTTAATAATTCTATTAATCCATTAATGATTATATCACTATCAAACTCTCATAGGATGGTTGTGTTAAGGTAGATCAATGTCTTCATTACCTTGGATCAATATCATAAAGGTGCACTTATAGTCCTTACATGAGGGAGTGGGGGTGAAAGTTACCATTAGAGGAGAGATTATTACAAGGGTACCAATATATTTATGTCGCATTCATTGGCCCCCTTATAATCTTAGGATACATTTACACATAGGTTGTGTCACCTAGTGGTGCATATTGTTTGTTCAAGTGGATAATACCATCGTACTTCACCCTCCATCTTTTACATGTATTTTTTTGTATGTCATCCTTTACATATTTGGCATTACATGGTGTTATGCATGGCATCAAGACATGTATACTTGTATCGCATTTCAATAGTGCATCACTCGTAGGCTAAAAAATACCTATTTTGTGTGTTTTTCCTTCAATATTTTGTGGACATCAAAATGTCTCCTCAAACACTAAACAAAAAATAAATAGTTCCAAAATAATATATAATAGAGAAGAAATAAGACACCATGACACATAAAGGGCCATGCCAACCTTGAAATTTAAGGTGTTCCACTATTAGGCCTCTTAAGACCTAAACCCCAAAATAAGCATTGATACACAATTGAGAATAAAAGAGCACATAATTCTAGGTGGGTTATTGCCTTTGTGAGGTATGACAACCTCACTTTCTATTTACACCTAGATGAAGTGAATTGAAGGAATGTCTTCTCAAACAAAAAAAACATCAAATAAACAATTACTAAAACAATACAAGATAGAGAAGAAACAAGAAATAAAACAAGAAACTAGGTGGGTCATTACCTCAATGACATATCACGACTTCAACTCTCATTTACAACTAAATAGAGGAGTGGATTGAAGAAATGCCTTCTCAAGCACTAACAACAAATCATTGGTGTAGTGAACACATGATAGAGAAGGAATGCACATAAAATGAGAAAAACTAAGTGAGTTATTGCCTTAGTGAGGTATGACAATCTAACCTTCCATTTATATCTAGATGGAGGAGTGAAATGAAGAAATTCCTTCTCAAATAATAAACAACAAATAAAAATTGGCCTAAACAATACATGACAACGAAGAAACAACTAAAAAATAAAAAAAACTAGTTGACTCATTGCCTTAGTGATGTATAAAGACCTCACCTTCCATTTGAAGCCAGACAAATAAAGGCATAGAACATGACCACCAAAAAAACATCCACATCCTCTCAACAGTCTCTCAATGCAAACCTCCAAACTCTCTTCATTGAATCCCTTCAAAGTCATGAGAAAATGAGAGCAAAAATGAACAAACAACTACATGTGGGCAATGAAATATGTTTTAGGGGAAAAGACAATTGATAGTGAAGTGGTGTGCATTGTTTAATGCTACATACTACAATGTTGAAGGCGATGACGTTTTATATTTGCATGTCATCCCATACATGCAAGCATGGAGGTAGACTCACTAAATGTGTGTGTGAATTGAGTGTGGACTCACATCGAATAAATGAGTTGGTGTTTGATTGAAACATGTGATTTTGCATGGTGAGAGTTCAAGCAAATGGTAACATCTAGTACGTTGATGATGTTTTACAACCAGAGGTCCATGTGCACCACCTTCAAACAACTATAATTTTGAGGGTAAAATAGGAGTGTCTACTGTCAACTCCTTTGTGTGTACATTGAATCATACACCCCTTAAAATAAAAATTTTAAACCATCCACCTCCCTACACATTTGACTGAAAAGAATGCTACAATGATACGTACAAGTCCAAGCCAACTGTAAAAAATTTAGTGTGTCACTATCAAGGTTTCTCCCCTAATTTAAAATAAAAAATACAAAATAAACTTGCACGCCTTAGCTCAACACCGTTCTTAGGCTAGAGTCCTATGGGAGGCTTCATAATCTACTTTGAAGAAGCAGGGGATCCCATGAAGCAAAAAAAATACAAGATTAATTATAATATTTTCCTCAATAATAACAACCCTTATTTTTAGATCTAAAATTTAAAAGGGTGCAATTGGGGTAAGGTTAGAAATTGCCCCACCATCTTAGGCTTTTTTTCTGCCACTTTTCAATCATATGGAGTTTTTAAATTCCCGTCAATTTTTATTATTATTATTTTATATTTATTTACTCTGCTGAATTGAATATGCAAAATAATAAAATTCATGAGACCACCATCTTCCATAAATTTAAGAGCTTAAACTTTTAAGCTTAAATTATGGAAGAGGACCTGGTAGCTAAGCACCCTAACTTCGTGCTTCTCAAAATCCTATGTGGAATTTCAAATCACTCCCAATTTTTTATAGCAACTTACTTGGCAAGCGCCCTGCTTATAACTAAGGTTTCAAGGCCACATCAACAAATATAATGCCACATCAACATGTTTTTTGTCAAGGTGTCCAAAAAGACCCAAAGAAAAAGTGAGACTGGTATTTGTGCACTAAATCTTGTTTTATTGGTGCATTGATGTGGCATCACATGATTTGTTGCTTTTTAGATCTAAGGGATACATTTCATTCAATTATGGGTAGTGATCATCAACACTAACAACTTTAAAGTCACAACTAGGGGAGAGGACCCAATAGTTGAGCATGTTTCAATAGTTGCTGTAATGTCCCCTTCTCGAGCATGACTTTTCTGATTAACTGTTGGCCTATTCTGGAGACTCGTAGGCTTCTCGATGGTGAAATTAGGGTTTCTTGGTTGGTGGTTTCTTTGGCTCACAGATGGGTGATTGAACTGCGGATTCCTTCTGGGTTTTTCGTGAGCTTTTCGCTAATGTGTTTTTCTTGGCATTCTGAGCACTTTCGTGAATTTACTATTTTTAGTAAATTCTATTTATGGCAGTGGTCCTGTTGGCATCGGCACGGTTGGCTCTCATCTTCAGTCTTTTCAGTTGGCTTGATCAATCTTGACCTTGGGAAGCATTTTTGGGTGAGATTTGTCTAGTTGATTAAAATATTATATTTTAAAGTTATATTTTAATATTTTGACCCCTTGGTCTAGTGAAACAACTTAAGTTGTTCTTAAAAGGGGGACTTTGAGGGGGTGGCGCCTCATGGAGATATTTCTACATTTTCTAAAGGTCAAAAATAATTGCTTGAAAAGGGACGCCCATCTTTGAAGAAGATTATTTTAAAACTAAAGTCAAAATTACATCAAGACAAAAGGGACGCCATCTTTGGAGGGAAAGGTGAAAATTCAAATTTGAAAGTTAGGGTTTCTAGAAGCTTCTGGAAAGTCATCACAAGTTTATAAAAGGAGGTCTTGGTCTTCATTTGCACTATCTGATATCTTGAGTAATGTTATGCTGCCGAAATGGTGTTGGACTGCTTCGAGGAATGAATGCCTCCTAGCTTGGCTCAACTTCATGCTTGTGAGATAGCACCTAGTGGAGAGGTTTACTTGCTTTTGAGTGATTTTGTAGTGAGTTTGCTTATAGCTGTTGTTTATGCATTGTAATCCTTATATTTACAAAATAATCAAAAAATCTGGAGTTGTTGGTTTGTGTTGCAGATTTGGTTTTTAGCTCATAAGTCATTGTGTGATTTTCTTTTGGTTCTAGGTAGTTTACCCATGCATTTGCTAGGTAAGGGCGCCCCTTTCTGAGGAGTTTGAGAATTTAATTTGAAGTCTCTAATTTATTAAGGCAAAATCGCCCCTCCTTGCAGCCGTACCATCTTGAGTGTCATTGGAATTCGTGAAGAAAATAAATAACAGCATTTAGGTTATGTTTTAGGTCTTCATCTTGGGCGCCTTCCTCATAGGAGTTGTTTGCATCAGATTTCATGCATTTTGGGTGAGTAGTGAGTGAGTTGTGAGCATATCATTGAGTTACTGTACTGCTGGTTATCATTTTTCAGTCCTTATTCTGTCATAACAGCTTGCATAGAATACGTCATTTGAGTTTGGTTTGGAAGGAAAGACATTGAGAGGATTAAAGGATAGCATTATACATTGTTGCAACATTGAAGACACTCTTATCTTGTGCTTAACAGATAAATCTCTGATATTGTAAGTTGAACAGTAGTACTGTCAGCATCTTTCTTATTCTTGCTAAACTCATGTTTGTAACTGCCCACTGAATAAGTGGAAGAGGCTGGCTTGCTGCCTGTTGATTTGCATTGTAATTTCATAAGTCTCTGCCATATGGTCGCCTCATCTCCATCATGGATTGAGTAGCACATACTTGGTGTTGAGTTATTTTTCAGTATTGCAATTGATAGGGATCCTCTGACCATATGCTCGCCGTCATCCGGCGCATTCTTGGTTAGAATTCTTTGTATCAACATTTCTTTAAGATCCTCTGACCAATGCTCACACCTTGCCCACATCGGGATCCTGGTGTACATTCTGGTTAGAGTTGCTTTCAGCATCATTTTGGTTTAGAGCTAACCTTAACGGGTGCATGTTGATTGTAACTTGCTATTGAAAAATCGAAAAAAATTGGCTCGGTATATTTCATTGTGATAGTAGTAGTTTATATAATGCCCAATAGTTGTGACTTGACTACCCATAATTAAACAAAATATATTCCTTTGATCTAAAAAGAAACCAATCATGTGATGTCACATCGGCGCTCAACTACCCATGATGTGAATGAACAAGTATTGGTCTCACTTTTTTTTGGGCCTTTTTGGACACCTTGACAAAAAGCATGCCGATGTGGCATCATATTTGATGATGTGGCCCTGAAACAAAAGTTATAAGCAGGGGACTTGCTAAGTAAGCTGCTGTAAAAAATTGGAAGTGATTTGAAATTTCCACGTAGGATAATTAGAAGCACGAAGTTAGGGTGCACAACTACTTGGTCCTCTCCCCTATTGATCCAATATTGTTAAAATATTGAGCATTAAATCAACAAATGCTATAATAACTATTGGAACATGTGCACTAAATTCATGAGACCACCCACTTTAAAATAATCTAAAAAAATAAATCAACAAATGATGTAATAACTATTGGAACATGTGCACTAAATTCATGAGACCACCCACTTTAAAATAATCCAAAAAAAAAATCAACAAAAGATGTATTAACTATTAGAACATGTGAACTAAATTCATGAGACCACCCACTTTAAAATAATCCAAAAAAAATCTCAACAGCACCCACTGAATTTTTTAAGAAGCCCCCTCCATAACACTCCACCCTTATCAATTCGTTCCACGTGCTTTTAGCATTTGATATACAGCAGGGCTCACATGCTAAGATTCGATATACAGTTGGACTCATATGCTAAGAAAATAAAATAAAATAAACTCAGTTTGGTGTTTTGACAAAAAATTCACTGCACCGGAAATTTTGATTAAAAATATTTTATAGAGTTTTATGCTGTTCAGCCGCCTGAGAATAAGAACATTATGCAAACGCATTTATACTGTTAAGCCTTGTGACAGTAAAAAGACATTACACTTCTTCCTCAGTTTCTTCAGATTGCAAAGAAAAATGGCAGGGCATGCGGTAGTTGTTCCATATCCAGGGCGAGGCCACATCAATCCCATGATGCAGCTTGCCAGAAAGCTCGCTTCTCATGGAATCTCTGTTACATTCGTGCTGACTGAGGCGTGGCACAAAATGATCACACAGGCCGAGGATGATTCTTTCTCCCATGCTCGAAAGCTTGGCCTGGACATTCGGGCGGGCCTCATTCCAGACTGCGTGGTGGGGGAGTCACAAAGGTGGGCTAACATAGAGGCCTTTTTTCACTCGCTCTCAAACATGGAAGCTCATGTGAGCGACCTGATATCAAACCTCAATCGCTCAGGAATTACACCGTCCTGCATAGTGGCCGACTCTTTGCTCAGTTGGGCAGTGCCTCTTGCTAAACGACGTGCTATCCTCTCCATTTTCCTGTGGACAACGTCTGTCACAAATTTTTCCAGCTTACATCATTTGGGTAAACAAGAAAACCAAGAACCATTAGCAGTTAAATTATTTGCAGCTTGGCATTAGAAAGCAAAACTAATTCTTTATAATTTGTCGTTGCAGTTGGGTTGCAAGGCTGCATAGATGATATTCCTGGTGTGTCTTCGTTATTGCGGACGGAACTTCCGGACACGCTTCCCTCTTCCTCCCCTGCACGCCATGTGATTGCGCAGAGTTTGATAAATGTGAGAGAAGCAGACTGGGTTGTTTGGAATTCTTTTTACGCCTTGGATTGCAGGGCAGTGGAGGCCCTGCGGCACAAAACCCCTGTGCATTGTGTGGGCCCCTTAACATGCCCTTTACCCACTGGGGAGATGGGAAGAGCGCTTCACAGTGCAGTCAATGGCTGGATTCGAAACCGGCCCGGTCGGTCATCTATGTTTCCTTCGGCAGCTTTATTAATGTGGCGAGAGCCCAGGTGGGGGAAATTGCCGCGGGTCTTAAGCAGAGCGGGTACCGTTTTGTATGGGCGCTTCGTCCAGATGCAGAGGCGTCTCATGTCTGGGAAATGTTGCCGCCTGGATTTTTGGAGGAATGTAAAGAGCGGGGCTTGGTTGAGTCTTGGTTTAGGCAGGAGGAGATTCTTTCACATCCTTCGGTGGGAGGGTTCTTCAGCCACTGTGGATGGAACGCCGTTATGGAGAGCGTTTCGGCGGGTGTTCCCATGTTAGGATTTCCTCTTGGGATGGAACAGTTCGCCAATTGCAAGCTGGTTGTGGACGAATGGAAGTTCGCGGTGAGGGGGAGGAGTAGAGAGGATGGAAATAGGGTAATAGCAGCACAAGAGATTGCCGAAAAGGTTAAAACGTTGATGGAAGGCGAGGAGAGCGAGAGATTAAGAGGAGCGGTCGAGAGGTTTAGAGAGCTTGCCAAAGAGGAAGTCGCCAATGGACTGTCTGCCAGTAATTTGAAACTACTTGCCGATAAGTTGAAAGCAGTCAAAACACCCATGAAAGAAGTAGCTGAACAGGAAGCCATTTGAGATGGGTAATTGCTTTGCACCTATCTCTCCATTGTTTATCTCTGTTATTGCAGCCACTACCGAAATAATCAATGATCAGACTGACGAAAATGATTCAATGTCAAAAAGCTGAATCATCATTGTTGAAATTGTTAACCAAATTTTCAGGAAAAGATCTACTAGATAGTTGAGCATGTTCTAATAGTTGTTATAACATGTGCTGATTTAATGTTCAATATTTTTAACAATATTGAACCAATAGTTGTGACTTTAAAGTAGTTAGTGTTAATGATAACTACCAATAATCGAATAATATGTGTTCCTTAGATCTTAAAAGCAACAAATCATGTGATGCCATGCCACATCAGGGCACCAATAAAACATGATTTTGTGCATACAAGTAGGGGAGAGGGGCCCATAGTGGAGTGGGGTCTAATAGTGTGGATAGAAGTAGTCCTTAGTGGGCCCCAAAGTGGAGCACCTTAAGATCCAATTGCAAAACACTTTTTATCCATAAAGTACACAAACTAACAAATCATGTGATGCCACATCAACACACCAATAAAACATGACTTAGTGCACCACTGTCAGGGTCACATTGTTTTTGGGCCTTTTTGGATACCTCAACAAAAAGCATGTTGATGTGGCATCATATTTGATGATGTGGCCCTAAAACGAAATATAGAAGCACGTGAATTGCCAAATAAAATGTTGTACAAAATTAGGAGTGATTTGAAATTTCCACATAGAATTTTGAAAAACACGAAGTTAAGGTGCTCCACTGTGGGCCCCTCTCCCCTATTGGTCTCATTTTTTTTGGACCTTTTTGAACACCTTGACAAAAAGCATGCTCATGTGGCATCATATTTGATGATGTGGCCCTGAAACCTTAGTGATAAGTAGATGCGTTGTCAAGGAAGCTGCCGTAAAAATTTGAGAATTTTTAAAAAATTTCACATAAGATTTTGAGAAGCGTGAAGTTAGGGTGTTCAACTACCGGACCCTCTCCTCCAATGCACAAAATAGACCCACGAAATGACTTTCAAATTAGGTGATTCTTCTTACAGATTAAATTCTTAATACTAACATAGGATGTTTAAAGTAAAATAACTTCAACTGGTTAGTTCTTATGTTTTAAAGTGTATGTGTATGGTAGTAATAGTGATAGACATTGAATACATTTGAATCAATGTGTAATTATTAGTGTATTGGCAGCAGAAATATAAGTGTATATATTAGGTTTTATTAGTTGTTATGAAGAGAATTAATGAAGTGTTAGAATTAAAATAGTTTGATCAAATTTCTTAATGCATTTTTTTTTCAATTTTGTTTTAATATATCAAAATTAATTTATCTATCATTCTATTGGATGATAGTTGTAAATAGTATTGTTAGTGTGACATAAGTTATAGAATCTTGTAACTTTTTAATTTTGATTGTAAAATAGTAAAAAAAAATTCATGGGAACTTTTGTTTTATTTATTATCCTATTTGATAATGACATTATTTTTATTCAAGGTGTCGTGAGCTAATTTACAAAAAAAAATTAATCAAATTTGAGTCAATTTTAATTTACTAAAAAGATGAAATAGAGAAAATATGAGAGATTGTGAATAAAATAATCAACAAAAAACTAAATAAAATTTACATCTATTAGTTTAAAATATTTTTAAAATTAATAATAAGAAAAATAATATTTAATAAAGGGTAATGAGTAATTATATTTTTTTAATCTATTTTATATCTATTTTTAACCAATGTTAGGGAGGGATACTAATGCATCTAATGCATTCAATTTCTTTAATTAGTTTAGCCAGTGAACAAATATAATTCATTAATTTGAGCAAAAATCTTATAGTCTACATTTAATTTCCTATTTTAAACAATGGTAAACATGCCATTTATCTTTCTTTCTATTGGTTCATGTTGGGAATAATTAGTATAAAAATTAAAAATTTCTTTATTTTTTTACATTTAAGTACATGCCTAATCCAATACATTTAATTTATTAAATCAAATTTCAAGTCTATTAATGCCTTGAATGACATGAGCACTATTATATACATTATAATAGTAATTTTTTATATGACAAGATAAATTAATATGGAAATAAATTTTTGCCTTAATAAAATTAGATTTAGAATTATTTTATCTCCTTAAATGATATTTCTAACATCACTCAATTTATTAGACACAACAAAATTCACTATGCTCACTAAAACATTGGCAAGAACCTAACATAATACGTCTCTTGTTGAAGCATGATTGTAACAAACAAAAATAGGTGATTTTGATGGAAGGATGATTTCATTTTGAAAGAATGAACCTTTTTTTAAATTATAAACTATTGTCAAATATCTTTACAATAGTCAACATTACCAATTTTCCTCTTTTGTATAGAATAGAGACTTCTATACAATTTTGACATATAATATATATTCTAAGATTTGGTTTTTCAAATTAGTAGGATTGGTGATAGGGGTTGTATTGGTGATTTTAGTGGTAGTTAAAAAATATTGAACAATAGAGTTGAATGATGGTTGGCAACATGGAAATAAGCATGGAAGGATGATGTCATCAATAGTGGTATGTTGATAATAGATTTTAGGATTGTGCAATTCAGGTGTAGATGAAGGAGAAATTTAATGATTATGACTAGGGCTAGTTGTACTATAGTTTTTCCAAGCTTTTGTAATAGCAATATTATTTTTAGTGGTGGAAAAATCCCAAGTAAGAGGGATGTGGACTTGTAAATTATTGGAACAACCTCCAATAAAGTGACTCTTCTTCTTCATGGTATGTGTTGAAGACTACATGGAATTAGTCATGTCCATTTTACCAAAGTCGTAGATTTCAACTTCTCATCCAAAATGTTTCATTCTTGAATCTCTCCATGTATATTGGAAGGAAAATCTTGAAACATCTTCACACGTTTAGAGTAATTGAGATGCAATTTGGAGCTAGACCCAAAGCAAAGAAAGGGAACAATGAGTGAAAGGAAGTCAGGTGAGCAAAAATAGCTTCCTACACTAATATAAGTAGGGGAGAGTTACAAAAATTCCTTTTTAACACCTTATATAGTTACAATAAGAGATGCATAATAGAATAATGGAACAAAAAAAGTACACAAATACAACATACACAAAATATACGTGGGGAAAACCCTTTCGAGTAAAAATCCCCACCCTCCAAAAGCACAAGACTATTGTATTACTTCAAATAAGAGTTACAATACAGCCCCAAGTACAAAGATTTCTTCAACAAGTGTTTCGAAATAAACACCTATTTCTGGAGTGATACCGACAACACTTCATTACCTGTAAACAAACTATGCATTCTACAATGCAAGGCACTCAATACATAGAGAGATACAAGCTTCCAGAAGCATCTAGAAGGAGAGGGGCATCCAAATACACATGGCACAATATTCCATGCCATAACATGCATTTGGACACATGTAACATATTCCCTTACACCCCTTACAGTTGTCATAACATGCAAATATTGTTTCTCCAAGCTTGGGAACTGAGAATATGCTAAAAATAGCTTATGATAGATGCCTTACACATCTTATGGTTGTCATAGAATCTATCATATCTGACAACACTTACAATTGTAAGAGAATATGTCATAATTGACCAAGAATACCCAATTCTCTTACAACCTATCATAACCCATTTTGGGTGCCAAATTCCTCCATGCAACAAGATGCCTTATAACACGTCATAGAATCTATCATAGGCAAAAGATTCCAAAGTGGGACACCTATGTCCACTTGGGATGATTATTTGTCATCTAGTCACCTCCAACGGGGATGCCACCTAGCCGGTGGGTCCCAATTTATGACATGACACCATAGGAAATTAAATAATACAAATAAATGTAACAATACATCAATTAAATCAATATTAGCACTCTAAGGTTGAGAGACCTTAATCCCAACATTCTCCCACTTGTTGAAGACCTGCCAAGAGTCATACAAAATCATCTACTCAAGGCCCCAAGGCCCATGGAATCAAAACACCATTTGAACTTCTCTATGCTCACTGGTTTTGTCAATGCATCTAAAACATTCACCAAAGTGTCAACCTTCTCCAAGTTCACCTTTTCATATTCTACCATATCACAAACAAAATGATATTGAACATCAATGTGCTTTGTTCTGGCATGGAAGGTAGGATTCTTTGCTAGGAAAATTGCACTTTGACTGTCACAACAAATAGTAATTTGTCTTACATCTAAATTAATATTAGAACACAATATCTTAAGCCAAATAGCTTCCTTACAGACATGATTGGCTTCCATATACTCCACCTCTGTTGTGGACAATACAACTACAACCTACCATTTACTCATCTAATTGATAGCACCACCAAACATCATAAACACGTAACCACTGGTGGATCTTCTATTGTCAATGTCACCTGCCCAATCTGAATCCACATATACACGAATACTCAAAAAATGCTAAGGTCTAGTAGGATAACCATGAAAACAAAAGGAATACTCAAAAGTACCCCGTAAATATCTAAACACTCTCTTAACCGCTTCCCAATGCATCTATCCAGGATTAGCCATAAAACAGCTAAGGACTCCCACTACTTGGGCAATGTTTGGTCTCGTACACACTATCACATACATCAAACTACCAACTGCACTTGCATATGATACTTTAGTCATGTCCTCCATCTCAGTAGGATATTTTGGATAATCATTCAAAGAAAGCTTTGTTCCTTGCATCATGAGAACAACTAATTGTCTGCAATCTACCATGTTGAATCTCTCCAACATCAATTTTACATACTTGCTTTGGCTTAACCAAAGATTTATGTTATATTTATCTCTCATGATCTCCATTCCCAAAATGTACCTAGCTACACCTAGGTCTTTCATCTCAAATAGTGTTGACAACTAAAACTTCAAATCTGAAATCATACTTTTACCATTCCCAATAAACAACATATCATCTACATATAAAACAATAATGAGAATGTGACCATTATCAGATTTAAAACATACACAATGGTCAGATTTATATCTCTAAATTAGTTTGCAAACCAAATTTTCTTTACCTTTTTCAATGAAATGCTTTGATTGTGACATGTAAATCTCTTCCTCCAAATCACCATGAAGGAATGTTGCCTTCACATCCATCTATTCCACTTCTAAGTCATATGCTACTATAAATGACAACAGAATTCAAAGAGATGTTACCTTCATTGCAGGAGAGAATATCTCCCCATAATCAATTCCCTCCACCTGTGAAAACCCCTTAGCAACCAACTGTGCCTTATACTTCTCAACACTGCCATCAAGACTACACTTCTTGAAAACCCATTTACAACCAACAGGTTTACATCCAATAGGAAAAGGTACTAGATCCCAAGTCTATTTTTATTTAATGCAGCTATCTCCTCATCCATGGTTTTTATCTAGGAATCTACAAATTACTCATACACATAGCCTCTCTAATAGTCCTAGGCTCATTGATGTTAGCAATCAAAGCAAAAATACAACTAGAATCCAATAATGAATAACCAAACCTTTCTAGTTGTCGCCTAACTCGTGTAGACCTCCTCAAAAGTCAAGGTTGAGGTTTTTCTTCTTCTTCATAAATTTCAAAGCTTCTTGAGCTCTCCTCATCATCAAATCCAACAAGAGTGTGTAGTTCTTCTTTCTTCGGAGTAGGTGGAATTTGAACTATCTCCTTATTTTGTTTCTCCTCTTTCTCTGGTTGTAGCTCAATAGTGGAAGGTTTCAAATATCTAAAAATCATACTTCTACTATAGAGAACCTTTTGAGTTCTGGATCCCAAAGCTTGTACCCTTTCACATCGACACCATAGCTAATAAAGATACACTTAATAGCCTTGTTCTCCAACTTTGACCTCTTCTCAATCAGAACATGAGCATAAGCTTCACAACCAAATACTCTAAGGTGTATCATTGAAGGATTTTTACCAGACCACGCCTCCATGGGTGTATTTTCAACAAGTACTGATGTAGGAGATCTATTTATCAAATAACATGCAGTGGCTACTGCTTCATCCTAAAACTTTGTTCAAGGCTAGCACCACTCAACATAATCCTAGCCCTCTCCTTCAACATTTTTTTCATCCTCTCTCCAACTCCATTTTTTTGTGGAGTGTAGGGAGTTGTCTTATGTCTCTCAATCTCATGCTCTTTACAAAACTTTTCAAACTCTACAAAACAAAACTCACCACCATTATTAGTCCTCAAACACTTAATCTTTTGCTAGTCTAATTTTCTACTAAGGCCTTAAACTCCTTAAACCAACTAAAGACTTCAACTTTACTTCTAAGAAAATAAAAAAAATTCCTTCTATTGTAATCATCTATAAAAAAAACAAAATATATAGATCTTGATAATGGAGGAACATTCACAGGAGCAAAAAAATATTAATGAACATAGTCCAAGACCCCAGAAGACTTATGAGAACTAGAATAAAAAGAAAAATGGTGTTGTTTTCCATATACACAATGTTCACAAAAATAAAACTAGAGTTTACAATCATCAAGGCCTTCAACAAGGCTCTTATTTTTCAGGGTTCTAAGACCCTTCCACCAATGTGACCAAGTCGTTGGTGCCATAACATTGTCTTCTCTGCAGGAAGCTTCATTTACATGGAATGAGCACCCTTAGGTACCCAAAATGCATGACCATTGGATGTAGTTGCAACATGCTTCTTCTCTACACAATCTGGTGGTGAGGATGAAGAATCTAAAGATCTCTTCTTTGGTACATCAAAAGAACTATTGCACTGTAAAATGCATGCATCAAGCTAAAAAAGAGTGCCAATATGAACTCCCTTAGCTAACACCATAGCTCCTCTTGTCATCTTGCATCATCTACTAGAGAAAACAACTTGCACTCCTTAATCATTCAGTTTGCTTAGAGAAAGCAGGATTCATGCCACACCTGGGATATGCAAAACACCAGCAATCCCCTTCACACATCCATCAGGAAATCTAATTTTGACTCTTCCATGGCCAACAATCTTTAGGTAAGAGTCATCAGCAAGGTACACCTCCCTACCATCGTACTCCTCATACTTCGAGAACCAATATCTATGAGAGGTCATGTGAAAGGATGCAACCAAATTTATCAACCACACATCATCCAATCCATGGGCTACCAAGGTTGCAATAAATTCTTCTCCATCATCTTGACATGATTTATCATATTCAAAATTAGAGAAAGACTTTGTTTTCTTCTTCTCCTCCTTGCAATCTTTTTGAATGTGACTGAATTTTCCATAGTTCCAACATTTTTCCTTGGACTTCTTACCAGGATGCTTAGATCTCCCTAGAGACTTTGACTTAGATTTCTTGTCTTTCTTTTTTCCTCTCTCCTTTGGCCTACCACGAACAACAAGGGCCTTTTTGGCCATCTCAGAAGACTTCCTTCACATCTCTTTAGATAATAATGAGGCAACCACCTCATCCATCTTGAAGGTGGAAGTAGTGCTTCCAATAACCATGACTAGCTGATCCCAAGAGTCTGGCAATGAACACAAAAGGAGCATGCAACGGTCTTGTTCATAAATTTTGTCTCCAACAGAACCTAGTTGAGAAACCAACATGTTAAAAGCATTTAGATGATCTGCTATAGACCCTCCATATTTCATTTTTAGAGAATACATCTTCTTTTTCGGGAAAAGCTTGTTTAGCAGCGATTTAGCCTAATAGAAACCACAAAGCTTCTTCCACAAATAAGCAAATTTTTTCTTTTCATGGACATTTAGGAGGAAAAAATTAGCAAAACATAGTCTAATAAGACCCTTGGCTTTCCTATCCATGAGATCTCAATCTTCTTGTTTCATGCCCAATAGTTTAGTTCCAGAAATAGTAGCTCATAGATCATGATCTACAAGCATGTCTTCCATTTTGAGCTTCCAAAGTTCAAAATTACCATTGTTAAATTTCTCCATCTCAATCCTCCTAGATGTGTTTTCCATCTCTTTCCTACAACAAGGTCATGAAATACACTTCTACAAAACTCCCACTAAAACAAAGATAAACTCAAAATACCCTTCTAACCCAACAAAGGAATCAAGGTTGGCCAGGCTCCGATACCAACTGAAAGGAAGTCGAGTGAGAAGAAACAACTTCCTACACTAATCTAATTAGGGGAGAGTTACAAAAAGTTCCTTTTTAACACCTTATACAGTTAAAATAAGAGATGCAATAGAATAATGGAACAAAACAATAAGTACACAAATACAACATATACCAAATATACGTGGGAAAAACCCTTTTGGGTAAAAAACCCACCCTCCAAAAGAACAATACTATTGTATTACTTCAAACAAGAGTTACAATACAAGCCCAAGTACAAAGATTTCTTCAACAAGTGCTTTGAAACAAACACATGTTCTGGAGTGATATTGACATTACTTCGTTACCTATAAGTAAACTATGCATTCTACAATGCAAGGCACTCAATATATAGAGAGATACAAGCTTCACGAAGCATCTAGAAGGAGAGGGGTGTCCAAATCCACATGGAAAAATATTCCATGCCATAACATGCATTTGGAGACATGTAACATATTCCCTTACACCCCCTATAGTTGTCATAACATGCAAATATTCTTTCTCTGGAAGCTTGGGTGCCTAGAATATGCTAAAAATAGCTTATGAAAGATGCCTTACACATCTTATAACTGTCATAGAATCTGCCATAATTGACAACACTTACAGTTGTAAGAGAATATGTCATAACTGACCAAGAATACCCAATTCTCTTATAGCCTATCATAACCCATCTTGGGCACCAACTTCCTCCATGCAACAAGATGCCTTATGACATGTCATGGAATATGTCGTAGGTCAAATATTTCAAAGTGGGATACCTATGTCCATGCAGGATGATTATATGTCATCTAGTCACCTCCAACGGGGAAGCCACCCATCTGGTGGGTCCCAATTTATGACATGACACCATAGGAAATTAAATAATATAAATAAATGCAATAATACATCAATTATATCAATATTAGGAATCTAAGGTTGAGACACCTTAATCCCAACAATGAGTTGATTGGAGAAGAAATTGCATGGATCTAATTAATATAGAGAAAATTTTCCATTTCCTTGATGTCTCTTATGGGGTGGTAGTCATATCATAACATAAATAGCTTATTTTATTATATTAAAAGTTCCAAGCCAACAATGTTGCTTGGACTTGACGTCCTTTATTTCTATAGTGTTATAACCCCATGGACATTATCTAACACCACTACATCACCCTACATCCATAGACTGTTTCAAATTCATAACACTAAGACTCAAGTCTTGACTTCCTTGTTTGTTTTCCCCAAAGTTTCTAGACTTTGATTATAATATATTCATGGGTTGAGTGTAAATTGGGTCTAATTTGGAGCTAGATAGCAAAGTGAACAAGGGTATAATAGATTGCTTGGAGAAGAATTTACTTGGATTTGAATTGATATAGAGGAAATTTTTCATTGCACATTGATGCAAGTTTCATGAATGTGGTAGCCATATATCATAAGCATATACAACATCATCATTGTATAAAGGTTCCAATCTATTGATGTTGCTTGGACTTGGGGTCCTTGATTTTTACAACATAACAACCACATCATCAATTTGCATCATTCAACACCTTCATATCTCCCTAGCTTTGTAAACTATTTTAACTTTATGGGAATGGGGATTAGGTCTTAAATTGTATTTTCCCTGTACTCTTGAGACTTCAATTGCTTTAGCAATTTCTTTGTTGTGCAATAATAAATTGCATTTCTTTGTAATTATAAATCCTAACCATTTTGACGGTATGTGTAGCCTAATCATGTTCTAGGTTAATATTTTGGTCACTTTGCCAAATGTGATTCCCCCCCCTCCAATAAATAACTAGGGAGTGCACGGGGGTTGATGGAGGCAGCACCCCCGAAGCAAAAATTCCTATATTTTTTAATAAAGAAATTCTAATTAATTCCCATGAAAAATTAATTTTGCAACTGGTTGACACTAAACAGTTTCTTGCTACGGATGGGAGTTGGAACTTGCAGCAAAAAGAATGTGAATTAGTTGAACAGTCATGCGGATCTAAAGTTGGAAGGCCATGGTTAGGAGAAACGCCCACACATCAAAGCATGTGGAAGTGTAGTGTAGATTTTGTTTTGAGCTCACAACAACGCGAGGTGTACAAACAATTTTGAAGATATTCTTTTTGAATATACACATAGTATATTGTTGTTGTTTTATAATTTGTTCTTCCTTGAAGATTTAATAAAACAATCTAGTTGTTTGTGGATGTGGCCCAAAGGGTGAACCACATTGAAAAAATTTGTTGTTTGTGAATTTCATTCTTTGTTCTGTTAATTATTTATGATTTGCAAATTGTTTAATTCATTTATTTATTGCTTCAATGTTGTCTAAGATCCCAATACATTTCATGCAATTATAGTTGTACAATCTTCTCATCTATTTTTTGATCTCCTACAAAATATGTGTAACAAAAAATAAATCATATAAGAACCAACGCTCAAAACAATTAGTATATGATAAAAGATTGATTCTTAAGCATTATAGAAATTCATGATGTTCAAATTGAGCATATGAACAAATCAAATATATTTTTAATAAATTTCATTATCACAATCCTTTTCAAATTCAGACATTAACACTAAATTGCTTGTTCTATTCTTAGGATTTTTTTCTCTAAGTAAGGGGCTCATACTTACTCTGATGACAAATGTAAATTTGTGATAAAGTAGTTCACTATTGAAATATCAATTTTTTTTCTTATTTGTAGAAGGATAATGAAGAAAAGGAGTCCTCTCATGATTGAGAGAGCCTATTATTTGGCATACCAAGTTTTCCAAGAAAAACTGAACTTCTTTTATGGTATAATATTTCCAATATTTGTACTTATGTAAATCTGCCAACCTCTTATTAGTTTTTTCATATCTTTCACAATGATCTCATCTAAATTTTAAGAACTCAAAAACAATCTAAGAAGGGATGGCATGCAATGCCTAGTTAATAAATTTTGGAGCGATAAAACAAGATGAGTAAGGTGTAGATGGCTAATATAAAAAATGAACAATATTATGAATGAAGAAGAAAGATATGAGTATGGATAACTCAATTATTAGAATGACAAAAATCAAAGTATTTCATCATCATAAAGAAGCTCAACCATCATATTATCTCTTAGAAGTGTTGAATACAAATACACATCTAATGCAGAAGAGAAAGAGAAAAGAGAAACATGGCTAGAAAATACTACCATAAACATAAAACCAATGTAGAATTTTAATTCAAATAAATATAGTATATGCAATGTAAATGTAAAGTTTAGTCATTATAAATTTTAATGTTTGCATAAGTTTAGACTAGCCACAAACAAGTAAAGGACAATGTGCAACATATTTTATTACATTCAAAACAAAGAATTGGTGCATATTCTTACTATTTACGTCACAAAATTTGTTCGTCATCTTACAATCTTGAGAGGTGTTGATCAACATAACTATTTTTTATATTTTCAAGTTATCACATTGCAATTCTATAAATTTAATATTTTTTTAAAATTTACATGAGTATCACAATAGATTAACAATTTTATGCATTACACATAACTTACAAGCATAGTTGTTATTTATTTATTTATTATTTACACTTGATGAGTCTAACTTTTTTTAGATTTTAAAACTATCATATTATAATTTTATATTTAAGAACAAGCAGCGATATTTTCTAATATCCTTTCATTATGCTCCCAAATTGGATGCATTTGTATAGTTTCATTAGATTTATGAAAACATCATAGTTTAAGAACATGAAAGGTCTAGACAAAATACATACTTTTTTTAGTTCATTTCATGTTACGTATAGGCAAACAAGAAAAAGGTAACGCACCTGCAAACTATATGACATCAACTCTAAGAAATTTTCTACTCACAACAATTATATTAATATTAATTTAGTTCAAAAATATACAACCTTAATATTGAAGAGAATAATTTTTAAAATCAAAGTATTTAACTAAATTATTATTTTTTTATTTTTTTTGAAATTAAGATATTTAACTTAAATTGAAAAACTTTAGCTTACACTTTTATGTATAGCATTTCTAGCTCTATTTAAACACTACTACTCTTTTATATTTCTTAAAGTGCATCAAAAATCTTGATGAACATAAATGGAACCTATTTAATTCTATTAGAAATTATTTAAAATTTAAGTGCTTTTTTGTGGGATATACCAAAGCAGTATTTAGAGGTATCTCTAGAGTAATTTTTATAGAATGAAATAGAAATATCTTAACTCATTTTAGTTAATGAATCTTTGGGAAGAAGCTCCTAACCATATTTAGGGGTGTTTTACATAGACCTTACATTTGTAATTGAAGTACTAAATTCTTTATCATAAATTGATAAAAAAATCTCTAAAATATTCATACCATATTATCAAAGACTTTGCATCTTTTTACAACGCACAAAATCCCAAAGACCAACCAATGGTTGCAAGTTTGATGGCCTTGACCTGGCCAAGTTGGAGTCTTAAAATTTTCAAATCTTAGTATACTTGTGGATAATTGGATCCCAAAAAACATGTATTAAAGTCATGTTTAAAAACCTTTTAAAATATATATAAACAAAAATTTAAACAACTGATGAAATTAAAAGTCATGAATAAAATGTCCACATGCTTGAAAATAATAAATGGAAGCAATACAACTCTCTTGAAGCATACTATCAGATCTAGAAATGTAAGAGTAAGACAAGATTCTATGGTGGAGATTGTACCCACACAAGGGAAATTAAGTACGGGTAACATGCAATATATTCCATGTAAAATGGGTCTTTGACATCTCTTATTCTATGTCTAGGTAAGTGCAAAAAGATGGGGGACCAAAAAGTGGCTACTCCACTTTTTGGTCCTGAAAAAGAGGAAACATAAGTGTGTTATAATGAAATGTACTTGTGTTATGGGTTGGTACCGACCAAGCCTAGGCTCGATCATTACCAAGCCATAATGCGAGTGCGTTATAACATGCTCACATTATGGTTTGGTATTGTAAAAATAAGGAAGTTCAAGATGAAATCTTTTATATGGTGCAATGTGTAGAAGAAACTCTAGAAGATTACCTTGAATGGTTTCATTTAGTCTCCAGAGAATGAGACAAACAGGATTAACTAATGATGATATTAAGATACTTTTTCTTAGAGGAATTTGTGATGAGTGCATTGATGTTTTGTATCTTATAGGTGGTGGAGACATTTCTAAATTAATATTTGATGGAGTATGTGATATCTTTAGGAACTACTCAAGATCTACGTGATCTATAAGGGGCTATCATGGGAAGCATGTCTCCTCTGGGATTACAAGTATCACTAAACGTGAACTAGGTATGTTACTTGATGACTTAAAAACTGATCTTTTAAGTCACATGGGAAAAAGAATTGATATCTTAAAAACACATAAAAAGTAAGAAGAAACTGAAAAAGCACTTGTCATTTTTTGTCCTCTATGTCATAAGAAACATACTAGTGAAGAGTGTCCTAATAATAAAACAAAGATTTCTTCTCTAGAGGATGCTAGTAGAAATATCAACTTATGACCTCTCTTGGTATACATGACAGATGTTAAATACACTAAAGAAATTGTTTATTATATGGCTCAACTAAAGCCTTGGCCTCCATGAGCTATGCCCCCAAGAATGGTGAATGACTTCTATGCACCTCACAATATAGGGCCTAGTAATCAATCTATTCCTTTTTTGAACCAATATGGATGGTATGGAGTTTTGTAGCAACCTCCACCTTATCCACAATGGCCAAGCTCATACCACCATGCCCCACAACCATGGAAACAAGCATGGAGGACATCACCACCATAATTTCTACAATAGCCATCATATCCAAAACCACCTATGATCACTCTGTACTAGCAGCCACAATAATTTTTACCATAGATACCCCCCACATCTAATAATCCACCGTCCAATCCATCACAACCACCAAAAGAAACACCAAGTATTTCTCAACCATCACCAAATCCAAATAATAAGGGGTGTAACCTATCTATAATAATGAGGTGGCAAGGTATCCAACTTATCTTGTTAATACATTGGATATTAATGGGGTACAATTAAGGTCAGGAAAATATCTTCAAGGACCTATAATTACTGAAGTGGTTCACAAGAATATTTTGAAGAAATCCAAGATAAATAGGACATGCTACCAAAGTTTCCCTTGTTTCATAACTGGTTCAACTCCCAACCAATACAAAATGAATTACCTTAATTTGAATTTGAATTTTTTAATGAGTTAAGGAATGTCAATATTAAAATTCCTCTTTTGCAAGAAATTAAGGATATTCCTATATACAAAAAGACAAATCGAGATTTGTGTACCTGAAGGCAGAAGAAGAAAAAAGATCCAAAAATTGTTCAAGTTATTAGACAACTTGTTGATCTTATGTTAGGGAATATATCGGTTCCCAATTATTCAAATCCAAGGAGTCCCATTCAATATAGGTACATATTGGTCATATTCTCATTCCAAATACATTGATTGATTTAGTTCTCACTATAAATGTTATGACAAATGAAACCAAGGAAAAATTATGTCTCCAAGAACTTAGGCCCACACATGCAATCCTACAAATGGTAGATCGTTCTCTAGTTAAGCCTAAAGGTATGATTTAAGATGTAATTATTTTTGTTGATTCTTGGGAGTATCCAACTAACTTTATGATTTTGCAACCTAAAATAAAGCTAGAGGGATAACCTCTAATTCTAGGAAGACCTTGGTTGGTTGTAGCAAATGATTTTATTAATTGTCAATCAAGTAACATGGTTATCTCCAATGGTGAAAAACCAAAGCAACTAACATTGTACCCACTAGCACAACCTTTGTTGGAGACTAAGGATCCTTTATGGGTTGATAGTGACTTGGGTGAATCACTTACTACTCTAACAATTGATCAAAGTATTGATATTGATGAACCATCTAAAGCTACTATCCTTGCTAATTTACTTCAAAATCGGTATTCATATAATGATATCCTAGAAATATTGGTTCTTCATTCATGTATAGTCCAGATAATTGTCCATTTGGAAATTTACCTTTGATAAGTGATTCACGGTCCCTTCAATATTTTATCACATTGCACCAACTGTTACCATGGTGCATGACAGTTTGTATAGCCCATATTTTTTTACCAAAACATCTCTACCATCCACTTCACAATTACTTGCTATAAATTTACCTACACAATCACAAGCAATGAAATTTTTTCTAGGCTGTACACTCAATATCAACCCACACTTGAGCACTATGCAAATTCAAGATCTAATCACCATGTTACAGAGTCATAAAGCTATATTTTCATGGGAATACTAGGATGTAGTTACATACATCTGGACACGTACACACACCACATTTATATGGAGGAAGGTAGTTGTTCAATCAAACAACCACAAAGACGATTAAATCCTATTTTGTCTAAGATTGTTAAAGAGGAATTGCAAAAGTTGTTAAATGTAAGCTTTATTTACCCAATTTCATATAGTCAATGGGTCTCTCCCTTAGTTGTGGTGCCTAAAAATAATCGTACTTGTAGTGAATCTATGTTGATCATAGAGCTCTCAATAAAGAAATTTAAAAGGATCATTTTCCATTACCATTTATTGATCAAGTTCTTGATACTGTTGCAGAAAAGAAGTTATTTTCCTTCTTGGATGGTTTTAGTAGATACAATTAGATCTAAATAGTGCTCAAAAATTAGGAAAATACTAATTTTACTTGTCCTTGCGGGACGTTTTCATACAATGTTCTACCTTTCAATTTATGTAATACCCCTGCAACTTTTCAAAGGGAAGTTTTGAGTATTTTTGCTGATATTATTCATGATTGTGTAGAAGTTTATATGGATTATTTTACTATGTATGGTGATACTTATGAGGAAGCTAAATGAAATATTAAAAAATGTTCTTCAACGATGTGAAGACACTAATTTATCCCTTAGTCATGAAAAATGTCATATTCTAATGACTGAATGTATAGTGTTAGCTCATTACATTTCTTCTAAGGGTATTGAAGTTGATCCTAAAAAGGTAAAAATAATTCAATATTTACCTACACCTACTTGTCAAAAGGACATTCATAGTTTCCTAGGACAAGTAGGATATTATCAAAGGTTTATTCAAAATTTCAATAAAATTGCCTCACCACTTTTTATCTTGTTAGGAAAAGATAATGTCTTCTCATGGATAACAAAATGCCAACAGGTCTTCGAAAAAATCAAAGAAAGAAATGTTACTACACCAGTGCTACATGGCCCAAACTAGGAACTCCTATTTCATATTCACATTGATTCCTCAAATACCTCAATGGGAACTATACTTGGCCAAAAGGATGATGTAATCTTTTGCTCCATCTATTACATCAATAAAAAATTCACAAGTGCCGAGGTAAATTATATGGTAACTAAAAAAGAATTTTTAGCTATCATGTGGGTGAGTGAAGGATTATGGGGGTCCAAAAAGTTGTGGTATGACATAAAGTGGATGACAACCTTTTTATCCAAATTTGATGAAACTAAAAGGGTTTATAGAGAAAACTGTCAACTTTCCAAAAATATAAGATATGCCTTATTTGGAATTAAATAGATAATTATTATTGATTTTCTATAACATTCTGACTAAAGTCTTGATTGATAGGATGGTTGAAAAACATCTATAACTTTTAAATGGTTAAACATTTTTTGAATCCAAAAGATGCATCACAAACTATAGTTTAAAAAAAAGAAAAACTAAATTTCATAATTTTTTGACCAAGTTAGGCTGGTCGGACAAATGGTTTTTTTAATATTTTTAAAAATTCATACTAAAAAATTCATAACTAAATATTTACTTGCAAATAAATTACAAAAAAATATGTGTCACATCCAGGAATGTGTCCTCTACTAATATTGAAATATTTAGAATAAAATATTTATTTTTTCTCCCCATTAGGGTGGCCAAACAAACATGTGCTTTTTTTTTCTTGAAAATTTTAGTTATACTGCATTGAAATTTCAAATTTTCACCAAATAGATTTTCTTTTTTCCAAAAAAGGACTAATAGCTTAGAAACTACATTCAATTTGCTACAAATTTTGTTTTTACATATTTTTTAAATTATGTTAATAGCCTATTCAAATTTTTATGTCAAGTTGTGTAACTTTGGTTTTCTTAATTTTCATTGCCACTTAGGGGCCTAGTTTGGACCCCCATGATCATGCACTAACCCATGTATGCAGTTAATAAATACTATCATTATATCACTGGTTATAAAGTGTTTATTCATATTGATCATTTTTCAATTAAATTTTTAATGAATAAACTTGTTATTGGAAGGTTCATTAGATGGTTATTATTTCCACAAGAATTTGATATAACTATACTTGATAAGCCTAGTCGAGAGAATGTTGTTGCATATTTCTTATCTAGGTTACAACATAAGGATGAACCTATATACCTATTGATGATACTTTTCCAAATGAATTCCTTTTGCAATTTATGTTAAAATTCCATGGTTTGCAAATATTGCAAACTATTTAGTCACTTGCAAGTTTCCCCCACATTTCTCTCTCAGAGATCATCAAAAGCTTGTTGGACTAAGTGGTCAGTACACATGGATCAATGGACTTCTCTTCCACACTAGCATTGATAATGTCATGAGTCATTGTGTAGTTGAAGATGATGTCTTTGACATACTTTGTGCATGCCATACTAAACCATGTAGAGGACATTTTGTAGCCCAGAGGACAACCAACAAGATTCTTACTATTGGATATTACTAGCCCACAATTCATAAGGATTGCAAATGGTATGTTCAACATTGTGACAAATGTCAATGCATGGGCTAAACCACACGTTCAAATGAAATGCCTTTGCAACCTCAATTATCTATTGAACCCTTTAAAAAATGAGGTTTAGACTTTGTGGGGGCCATTAATCCTCCATCTAGAAATAAATAAAACATCTTAGTTTGCACTAATTATGTTACCAAATGGGTTGAGGTCGTCTCAATAAAACATGCCAGGGATACCAAGGTTGGTTTTCTATACACAAAGATCTTCACAAGGTTTGGGCACCAAAGGAGATTGTAATAGATCAAGGACCACAATTCACATCTAAGCTAATTGCTACTCTGGTTTGTGAATTTGAGATTCAACATCGTAAGTCTTCTCTGTATCATCCATAAGCTAATGACCAAGTCGAAGTAACCAATAGAGAACTTGAGAATATCCTTACAAAATAATATCACTTCATCAAAAAGATTGGATAGCTAGACTTATTGAAGTAGTATGGACTTACCAGACAATGTGGAAGACTACCATTGGTCTTGCACCTTATGAAATCGTCTATGGTAAGAAGGTTGTATTGCCTATTGAGTTTAAAATTAAAACATTGCATACTGCTTTCAAAGTGGGTTTAAATCTTACTGACACCAAAATGGAAAGAATTGAGCAACTCCATTCTTTAGATGAAATGTTTCAATAGGCTCTCTTTCATACATAAATTGTTCAACAACAATGTACTCTTTGGCATGATCATTTCATTCGTAAGCAATCATTTCAACCAAGAGACTAGGAACTTTTGTATGACTCCAGGTTTTAGTATTTTAAAGGTAAATTCCACACCAAGTAGCCTAGACCATATTAGATTGAGATTTTCTACGACAATGGAATAGTCAAGCTTTTCACTATGTACTCCAATCGCATAGCTCTTGTTGTTAATGGTCATTGTCTCAAATTATACAAGCAACCTATCACAAAATATAGCTTTATTTCTAGTGTGAAGAAGGAACTCAATGTCCTTGATAGAGTTCTTGTTGCCTCTTCAAGTACCTTTTAAGTGCTTTATTATTAAAAAGAGCAATAACATATCGCAATGAAAAACTTTGAGCATTGCTAGATGATTCCAATTAGAAAATCATTTTTCTGATGGATTGTAACCGAGACTAAACTCTCAGAGGTGAAAACTAATTTTTTGCCACCTCTAAGTGGCAGAAGACTGAAAACTGGGAAACTAATGGTTTGTTGTTGTGATAAAAAACAAAGGGGAAGGGCTTGTGATAGTAACTTTCTTGTCGTCATTTCTACATGAACTTCTTGCTCTACTTCCTTACTACTAGTCAATGCCTTCACCCTGGATGCATTTTAGTTTTATTATAGAAAAAATCTTCCCCATCACCATCATTCCATTGGGTGATGATTGTGCATTGTCCTAATTGCATCCCTATCAGACTCACTATGGTTCTTTTCACTCAACCCCTTCTCCCATAATCATTCCTTCAACACTCATCTAGATTCTACACATGGATTTCTACCACATAGGGTTCACAACATTCAATTTTGTCGTGTTAGACCCTTCTTTTATTCTTGTTCGATGCACCTCGATCTTATCTGAGCTAGTACTATGCCATGATTCATGGATTGGCCACACACTATCATAAATTGAATTTTCTACCATCACAACTTGCGTTCTCTTCTTATGATTTAGATTTACATGGTGGGATTTTGTTATCACAATCACACACTCTGCTCACTCCTACTTCAAACACATGGTTTTCTTTCCACAATGCCTTCCTTGCAACCACCCATGTTCTTCCACATCCATGTTTGGGTCATTTTCATGTCACCATCACCATCATTTCACTTGATGGTGTCTTTATTCTCACTATCAGGCGATATCAACCTCTCTATACGGAATTTACCTCCTACCTATGTGGTTATTATTGCATCATTTGCACGTTTCACTTTTTTTTGGCTACACCTTCTTCGCTAGCTCAACGAATGATTATTCCTAATGGCAACCTCATCCCCATGTTATCCTATGCTAATTGAGAGTATGGTATTCTTTACTTTCTTTTGGTGTATTAAATATTATTCTACTTTTTTATGATAATTTGTTTGACATGAACCAAGATGGATTCATGATTTAGCTGGGGGAAGTTCTATCATATTTCATATCTTTAGAATCATTTTCCTTACTTAGTAATTATTACATGGTAAGTGAATCTAATATTTTTTCCTATCCACATTTACCGATAGCTATTCGCCATAACCACTTTCCCAAAATCTACTTCTAAAATCCACCTCTATGGTTTGTTTTGTCTTGTAATAGTTGTTTTTTTTAATTTTTGGTCTCAAAAATGTCATAGCTACCTCTTACTTGTTCCAACTTACAAAATTCTTGTCGGAGTAATCAAAGGAAGTCATATTCATCATGAATCCACCTCTATGAAAGCACTAATGGCCAATAATGAAGTCTATAAAATATTTAAACAATCTAAATGGTATATTTACTATAAGAATTTGTGTGGGTTCAATGATGAAATTGCTAAGGATTTTTTCATGGGGTTCCATTACAATCAGGTGTCTTTAAGGGGTCTATCATTTCCAATTAGAGTTCAGGCCATTGTTGCAGTCACTGGAATCCTGCAGACTGGTGAAGCCTTATTTTCCACTGGATCCAGCAAGGTCACAGACCTTAAGCCTGTGTGTAAGCTATTTTTGCAAAGAAGAGAATCTCTTCTGCAAATTTCTTGCACATAGCTTCATTGCCTCCAAAGATTATATCATCAACATACACAACCACAATCAAGATTTGATCTTTTTCAACTTTGAAATAAAAATTACTATTTGTGGTACCTTTACTAAATCCTTGTATCAAGTACTTATCCAACCTTGCATACCAATCTTTGGGAGCTTGCTTCAATCCATATAATTCCTTTTTCAATCTATAGACCATATTTGGTTTTTCTGATAATTGAAATCCTTCCAGTTGTTCAATGTATACTTCTTCCAACTCACCATTCAAGAAAGCATACTTCACATCCATTTGAAATACTTTGAAATCTTTGTGTGTTGAAAAAACCAATAACATCCTAATAGCTTCCATTCTTTCCACCAAATCAAATGTCTCCTCAAAATCTATTCCTTCTACTTGTGAGTATCCCTTACACACAAGCCTTGCCTTGTTTCTTACCACTTCTACATTCTCATTCAGTTTGTTCTAGAATACCCACTTAGTTCCAATCACATTCTTGTTTGCTGGTCTTGGGATAAATTCCTAAGTCTGGTTCTTCTCAATCTACATTTGTTCTTATTCCATATCCTTGATCTAATATTCATCCTTGCATGCTTCAATCATTGTTTTAGTTTCAAATTTAGAGAGTAAACATAGATTTACCTATTCTTCAGCCATAGTAGATTTCAATCATGTCAATGCACTCTTGCTTTTTTCACCAATGATTTGATCTTCAAAATAATTATTTTGCACATACTTAGGGGTCTTAGGGATCCTTTTCAGAGCTTATTCCTCTTCAATCTAAGCTTCTTTTTCCTTATCTTCATTTTTGTCATTTTCTCTTTATGAGAACTCATTTGATTCATATTTATCTATCACTACAAAATTATTTTGTAAGTCTTCATCCACTTTGACACTTGCACTCTCAACAATCTTCTTCAGTCTCTTGTTGTAGCACCAATAATCTTTTCTTCTTGTAGAATATTAGAGGAAGATACCTTCATCAGATCTTGTATCAAACTTTCCTAAGTTTTCTTCATCTCTTCTAATATAGCATTTTCTTCTAAACACTCTAAAGTATTTGACAGTAGAAGTCCTTCCATACCACAACTCATAGGGATTATTTACACTATTTTCCCTTGCTTGAAATTTGCTAAGAATGTAGATAATGGTGTGAATTTCTTCTCTCTAGTAGACTTCCAATAGGTTTGCTTCTTTCATCATTGTTCTTGCAGCTTCTTGAGTAGTCCTATTCTTTATTTCAACCACTCCATTCTGCTGAGGAGTTCTAGGGGTAGATAGATGCCTCTTTATCCCATGATTCTCACAAAAAATGTTAAACTCATTGGAGGTGAACTCTCCAACTCTGTTAGACCTCAAACACTTGATTTTGATATACATTTCATTCTCAACCATAACTTTCAATGATTTAAACTTATCTAGAGATTCTAATTTTTCTTTGAGAAAAGTAACCCATGTCATTCTAAAATAATCATCAATCAATAGCATGAAATGCATGTCACCTTGAAGACTTCTTACTCTGGTAGGACCACCAAGGTTTTTATGCACCAACTTCGATAGTTTGGTAGTAGATTGGTCTTTAACTTTCAAACTTCTTCTTGCCTGTTTCCCAATTTGATATTCCTTGTAGACAACATTAATGGATTATGTAATCCTTGATAGATCTCTCAAAGCTTGAACTAAACTGATCCTCACTAGGTAATCAAAATTAATGACACATCCTTCTATTCCATAGCCAACTTTCATTAATCTGAGTCATAAAGCAGTGACCATCAACACCTTTGAGTTGATAAACATTTCCATCTGTCCTTTTTCCAGCAGCAACCATAGTACCAAAGCTTTTTCTGATCTCACATCCATCATCCTGAAACATAAGATTATATCCTTTTCTACACATTTTTCCAACACTCAAAAGGTTATTTCTCAAAACCTTAACATAAAGAATATCATATGTATTATTCTTTCCTTCAAAACTAATAGAACCTTTTCCATATATCTTAGCAAATGTGTCATCACCAAACTTAACTAGACCTCCATATTTCTCAAGTTTAACAAACTTACTTTTGTCACCAGTCATATTATTTGAGCATCCACTATCAATAATCTAGTAGTTCTCCTTTCTAGCACAAGGAGTAGTCACCATAGCATTGTGACATATTTTTGGATCACTTTCCTTCACACATCTCTCAGAGTTAGCAGAATTAGTTTCACCTTTAATAGCCATGAACAAGCATTCACTATCTTCATCATCCCCATAATCAAATTCGTCATCAGATATACTAGCATCTTCTCTAACATAATAACTTTTCTTAATTATGTTACCTTTGTTTTCCTTATTTTTGTCATTCAAAGCTCTGTTTGGACATCTTGAAGCATGATGACCTATCTTATCATTGTACACACAAGAATTATCATGATTGATATCACATACTTGATTCTAGTTCACTAACTTTGATTCATCCTTAATCATCCCACTACTAACCATTTTAATTGAATAATCTTTATCTGATTAAAATTAATCATATTTCCTCTTTTAATTAAATAAATCAATCTTTATTTAATTAAATCATATTTTTCCTTTTAATTAAATATATCGTTCTATTTGATTAAATCATATTCTTCCCTTTAATTAAATAAATCAATTTTATTTGATTAACTCCTAATGTTCTTTATTTAATTGAATACATCAAACTTTATTTAATTAAATTACTAATGCATCAATTTCCTCCCATTTGATTTAAATAAATAAAAAAATCTAAGTCAAATGTCAAATCAGCTAATCTCCACCTAAGTTAATTAAATCCTAATTAACTCTAACTCTAATCCTCCAAATCATCTAGATTTTGCAACTTGTAGAATAAATCAATTTATTTTATTTATTAATTCTTCTATTTCATTCAAAAAAGGGCATCTCAAGGGAATATTCTTCAAATTTGAAATCTCCCTCCAAAAAGGACTTGTCCTCTAACTTGGCATTTATGATCTCTTACATGTCTCTTACACAAGTCAACTTGGCATTAACTCTCTTCTTTCATCCCCCCTAAACATGTCATTTCATCAAATTCAAATTTCAAACTTGCACATTGATCAAAATGTGCTCAACTTTCATCCTCTCACATGTTGACAAGTGGTGCTTTATCATTGGATCATTTTTAGTCCCACATCCTCCATATCTTTCATTCTTCAATCCTTATCTCTTATAAATAGAGGCCTTCTCTATTTTTTTGGGGGGCCACAATCAATGTAAAATAATTATGCTCATTTGGAGGAGAGTGGGAGCCAAAGTTATCATCTTTTGAATCAAGTTCATCCATTTTCATCCATTCTTATAATTTCTTAGCTAAGTTATGCTGGAATTCAACCAAGGAGCATCAATCTTCATCATCAATCATCATTCAAGCTTGCAAGGAATTGGGAAAGGGCTATTTTCCACATCAAAATAACACCAATTCCCCCATGGGATTGATAGTTTGCATGTTTAAATAGGATTTCAATTATTTTCTTTGCTTTGTTCTTCAATTTCTTTCCTATTTGAGCATTGTAGATGAATTTCATGGGGAATCTTTGTTCTTACTTGCATTTGATCTAATATTGTGTTTGTTTGCTATGTTTGTGCAAGTATAGGATTTGGGTTCACATTTTGGTGCTAATCTGGATATCCATATCCAAATGAGCATTCTTTATTCAAAAACCTTATCTTATTGCAAGATAATCCATATCCATCCATCCATGGCATTCCATACATTGCTAGACACTGGAGGTAGATATTTGCATCTTGCTTCAAGAATAAATCTTGATCTATATCCTCCAAATTATGTTGTGATCCAAACATTAGCAAACGTGAAATCAAATTGGTCAAAGCATTTGTGAACCAAAATCCAAATCACTAGCCCATGACACATTTTGATGAGAAGATGTTCCTTATCAAGCTTTATCTTTCATCGAACATCAATCCAAATAATCAATATTAGTTGCATCTAACATCCAAAACCAATTTTTGTTCCAAACCAAGCTTCAAAATCTTGATCAATCAAATATAATCCATCATCATCTTGGGATATCCTTCCCAATCCTTGTGTTCTTTAACACTATCCTTGCATTATTGTGTATCCTCAACAATGTTATCATCATCAATCTTGATCAATCAAACCCAGTCAATCCCTCATCATCTTGGGATATCCATCCTAATCCTTGTGTTGCTTCACACTATCCTTGCATTGTTTCGTATCCTCAACAATGTTATCGTCATCAATCTATCAATCTGATCAATCAACCTTAGCTTGGTTTTCAATAAAATCCCAAACAAAGCACTGATATCATCACACATATCCATATCCAAATCGTCAAAATCGTGCGAAAAATCCAAAAATACTCATAAAAAGTCAGAAAAACATCAAAAATATGCTATATGAACTACGTTGTCTCTGAGCTTAAACGTAGGCAAAGCCAATCTTTGATCAACCCCTAGACACACAAAAATCCAAAACATTCATAAATCTCATAAACACAAAAACATTGGAAAATTGGAAAATCAAAACATTTGTAAAATCTCAAAAAACCCAAAAACAACCTCAAAACATTTGAAAAACATCAAAAACATTAAAAAAAACCCAAAAAAATCTATTCGTCTCATTTTTCTTCACCCACAATAACCAATCATCCATAATAAATCAATTGTCACCTTCATCCTTTGGCAAAACAAACAGAAACAACCACAACAATCAACAAAAGCAAGCTTCAACTGTAAAATCAAAAGAAAACTTCAAACTTTTAAATGCAAAATCAAAATCCTGATCATTTTCAAACATGCCATCCAACCTTATATCAAAATCCTATCAAACAACTTATCAACCCATCGCCATCCTATACAATGCATGTCCTAGGATATATTGTTTCGACAATGGTCATCATTTTAGATATCACTTTGGATACTTATCCTAGACAAAACTCATCCCCTTGGCTAGAGGTATGAAGAACATTGACTTGTTTGTGTGCTTGATCTTTTCTTTTCATTTATCTTATTGTGCTCATTCCAATGACCTCTCGATGATATCTAATCAAAATGATTAAGAGAGAAAGGAATGGGGCATTGACCATTATCTTTTGTCTGTTTGGCGAATACTTGCTTTGTTAGATGCATCCTACCAAAGTTTCTGTATGTCAGGTGTGAA